>CM046347.1:31847161-32132779 GCA_025403435.1 Artocarpus heterophyllus
AGGTGTGAAAAGGAAGTTTACGTTTTCCTTTTATGTAAACACAACTTCTTTATATATATATATTAAAAGTTAACCCTTTTTTTCAATTCGTTTCTTTAACAGAAAAAAAAGAAAAGAAAAAATGTAAGAATCATGTAATATATATCCTTTCCTCATATCTGATATGGTGGTTTTTTTAAATTTGAAATTAATTAAAAAATTACTAATGGCTCATATATAAAAAGGGACAGATAACAGTTATCTCAAGAGATTTTGCATTTATGTAACTATTGCAAAATACCTAGAGAGAAAAACTGAGAGTTCTTTTCTGAAAAAAAAAGGTCTGCTATCTCATGTGTCAAGTACATAGCAGATTCAGAAAAGTATGAGAAAAATTCATTCTTACAGTTTGATGCCCACTCGTCTTTCCGTTGGTATAGAGGCCTGGATTGGAAGATCATGGTATCAAAGAAGAAAGCTAGGATACCCTGATAGTCTTCAAAAAGGTTAATAAAATTCCTAAAGCTTTCTATTATTAATTAAAATTATATAGCTTTTACCGATGAATAAATTTTTCAGAAAATTTTTGTTTGTCAACGATCCATTCCTTCTATTGTATTTCATATTTTAATTCAACAAATGGCATCAGAACGGGTTATAGCATATATAATTTTAATTAACATGGTTTTATTTTGATAATATCTTTTTTTTATGCATGTTTGTTGGCACTTTGCATCTTTGTAATTTTTATTCATATGATGAATGGTTGTTTAATGAATGAATTTTTGGTCGTTAATTATATGGTCCTTTTGGATTGATAATTTTATTTCAGTTTGATTAGATTAAATCTGTGTAAACCCATAAAGGGGTATAGGCATTTTTTTAATTTATTATTATTATTTCTTTTCAATTTTTTTTCTTTTTCTTTTCTCCTCTTCTTCACCTGCTACACGTGGAGCGATGAAGAAAAAGAAGTCCATTGGATCTTTGGGCCCAGTTGAGAACTTTGGGCCCATCAAATTTCAAAGGTAACCCAGCAGATTGTTGCATAGTAAACCACCTGATGAAGACTGCAAAATTAGATTAGGGAATTATGTATAACTTACAAGAAGATCTTTGTATTTTTTTCTCTTATTTTTTTTATGGGTTGTAATTTAAATTATTTAAAAGGACCTAGTCAAAAAATCCATTGTTTATATTCATGCTTTATTTTCATGTGATGATTGTGATAAAATGTTCATGCATTATAACATGTCATCAAGGAAGTGTCCACTTATAGTTATTGTAACATGACATGCACACACTTGTATATTATTTTTTTTATAAAGGCGTTTATAAAATGATTTAATATGTGTTAGAATTAATTTAATGAGATTAAATTAATTGGGTTGGTTTTCTAGAATCTTAATCAACCGAATAATGTGAATTTTGTTTTAACAGTTAAGACATGGTGAAATTCACATTAATTCTAAGTTATCTAATTTTAAATTTTTTAATATTGGGTAACTTAGATAATTCATAATAAATTTAGATTTTTAGAAAATCTGGTAATTTATTTAAGTGTAAGTAAAATTGGATTCTATTAACACATAATATAACCTAGTAATTAAAAATTGCTTTTATTTACTAGAAGTATGAAACATATGATGTTTTATAAGACAAAATACATCTTTTAAAATAATGAGTGAAAAAAGGTAATATGACAATATAACGTGCGGTCTATACTATTAGCACAACACCGTGAGATTTAAGTGGCGCCTTACGAGGCTTTGATTTCGTCCTCCCTACAGAGGGTGTCCATTTAAATCAATATCAAGGTTAGGCTTCCTAGAGATAGGATTTTATAATGTATTTCAAAATTTACCAACCCTACGGGCGAAAATTTTGAGTCAAGTTGTTAAAATCCAAAATAGTAGGTTACACTCATAAAGACATAATTAAATTGTTAATTATATCTTGACTAAAATAAACGATAATTAATAAATATAAAAAAAATATGAGATATTTTGAATATATTTATTAATTGAGAATGTCTCAATTCAATTCATAAATAATTTGACTTACCCTACGGTGGCACTTTATTTATTAAAATTGAATAATCATGGAAATAGTAAAATATTATTTTGTGTTTTTCCATATGCATCATGCATCACGTTTACTATTCCAAAACATATATTTATGATGTTTATGCAACCATTTAATTTATGTTATTTTATTTATTTATTACAACAATAATGTCTAATCCAATCATCGCTATTCTCTTAAATGAAAAATTAACCGGAGATAATTTTGTCAAGTGGAAGAGTAACATGAACATTGTACTAATTTGTAAAAATTACAAGTTTGTCTTGACAGAGGAATGTCCTCAACCATACGCTGCCAATGCTCCTCGTAATGTACGAGAAGTATATGATCATTGGATCCAGGCAAACAATAAGGCCCATTGTTTTCTTTTGGCTAGCATGTCTTTTGGTTGGCATGTCTGACGTGCTTAGGATGAAGCACGAAAGCATGGAGACCGCTTATGAGATAATGTAGTCTCTGTAAGATATGTTTGGCAAACCTTCTGAAAAGGTACGCCACGAAGCCATTAAGGCAGTAATGAATGCCAAAATGAAGGCAGGGATTTCGGTCAGAGAACATGTTCTTAACATGGTTAACTATCTCCATGAGGTCAAGGTCAACGGGGCTGTGATAGATGAAGCCACACAGGTGATGATGATTTTGGAAACCCTCTCCCCTGCGTTCCTTCAGTTCAAAAGCAACTATTTCATGAACAAGCTAAAATATAATATGACTGAGTTGCTTAATGAGCTGCAAACCTTCGAGTCTATTTCGAAAGAGAAGACTAAAGAAGGTAAGGCAAATATTGCAGAAGCTCAACCCTTCTCTTCTACTCAAAAGAATAAGAAGAGGAAGAGGACTGAAGGAAGTGGTAAGTCTAAAAATGGAGGGTAACCTAAGAAGAACAAAAGCAACAACAACAAAAAAAGCTCAAACCAAAAGAAGCCTAAAGATAAATGTTTCCACTACGGCATAGTTGGGCACTGGAAGAGAAACTGCAAGAAGTATCTTTAGGATCTCAAAGAAAAGAAGAACAATGGTAAATTAGATTTACTTATTTTAGAAGATTGTTTAGTTGAAGATGATACTTCACCTTGGATAATTGATTCAGGGGCAACTAACCATGTTTGTTCTTCTTTGCAGATGCTTAGTTCTTCAAGGGAGCTTGCCGACGGGGAACAAACGATGGAGTGGGAACGGGAGAGGTTGTTTCGACAAGAGCAGTGGAAGTTGTTAAACTTTATTTTAGAAATAAGTTTTTAATTTTGGACAATGTTTATTACATTCCTTGTTTTCGTAGAAATTTGATTTCTATTTCCAGGTTATTTGAACAAATGTTTAATGTTTCTTTTAATAACAATTATCTTAATATTTCTAGAAATGGTTTGAATATTTGTTCTATGCATCTGGAAAATGGGATTTACACTCTAAGGCCCAACAAAAAATCAATGCTCAATACCGCAATGTTCAAAGTTGAACAACCAAAACCCAAGAAGCAAAAGATTTCTTTTGATAATGAAACATACCTATGGCACCTTAGATTAGGTCATATTAACCTTGACAGAATTAACAGACTAGTAAAGGATGGTCCTTTAAAAGAACTAAAAGTTAGTTCTCTACTAGTTTATGAATCTTGTCTTGAAGGTAAAATGACTAAAAGGCCTTTCTCTGCAAAAGGAGAAAGGGCCAAGGAACCACTTAAGCTAATACATTCAGACATCTACAGTCCATTGAATGTGTAAGCACATGGTGGTTACGAATATTTTGTCACATTTATTGACTATTATTCAAGGTATGGTTACATATACCTAATGCAAAGGAAATCTAAAACTTTTGGAAAGTTCAAAGAATTGCAAGCGGAAGCTAAAAAGCAATTAGGAAAGATGGTGAAGATTCTTCGATCTGATTGAGGAGGGGAATACCTTGATACTAAATTCAAGGACTATATGATAGAACATGGTATTCTATCACAACTCACCGCACCTGGAACACCACAACAAAATGGTGTTGTAGAGAGAAGAAATTGGACGTTGCTAGATATGGTAAGATCCATGCTTAGCTACTCATCATTACCCACTTTGTTTTGGGGATACGTACTATATACTATAGTATATCTTCTAAACATAGTTCCATCTAAGTCTACTCCAAAAACACCTTTAGAGTTATGGAATGGTCGCAAACCTAGTATGCGGCATATCCGTATATGGGGGTGTCCAGCGCATGTGCTGAAAGGAAAGACCAGGAAGCTGGAACCACGTTCTAAAGTATGCTTGTTTGTGGGATACCCAAAGGGAACGAGGGGAGGTTTGTTTTATAGTCCACAAGAAAAGAAAGTATTTGTATCGACAAATGCCACTTTTCTAAGAGAATGATTATATGACAAACTATAAACCTCATAGAAAAGTTGTACTTGAAGAGTTACTTTCTCATCAGATCTGAAACGCCCCTTAAATCAGACGTCACAGATGTCGTTACATACTTACATTTGAACAAGCATAAACTATATACTATTAAATAATATCAAGCTTAATCGTTACAATTGACTTTACAAGTATTTAAAACTTACATTACCAAGATCCATTCATACTTTTTTTTTTTTTTTTTTTAAGAAAAACTTATCGTTGTTTCGAGAATAATCATTTAATTTATTTCATAACATATTTTATTCAATTATACTTAATTTATCATAGACTTATAGGTTTGTCAAGTTGTATAAATCAACACTTATTCCATAAAAACTCTTGATCAACACATCATTTGAAATTCATTTGTTCCCATAGTTCGGCAGGTTGAACTTGGGACTTCGGCAGGCCGTTCAATCATCGGCAGGCCGGTGTTTTCTCTGCCGGCAAGCCGACAGAGGCTTTGCAAAACGGATTGAAAATTCATCCATGTTCGGCAGACCGAAAAATCCAGTCGGCCGGCCGAACTTTGGGACTTCGGCAGGCCGGCCACAGAGTTCGGTAGGCCGTTCGAGACCCCATTTCCTTAAAAAAAAACTAACTTAAAACGTTCCAACTTTTCGTAAAATATAGCAGAAGTTCATAATTCAACAAAAATGATAAAACAACATATAAAAAAAAACAAAATATAAGTCTTCTTAAAAACCTTAACATATAATATGTTCAAAATATATAATTGATTAAATCATAAAATCTTAAAAATCATTTCTTCTTGGCATGCTTCTAGTTACAATTCATCGTTCATGTTGCTCACACGCCGTCCCATGTCCTCCACCTATTCCATGACTCTCTTACCCTTATCTGCAACATGACATATAAAACATGATTAAGTTAACGGTTAGTAAGTACATATAATTCTCACAATATATAAAGCATTTCATAAACATCGTCATCTTCATGATCATCATATCATAAAGTGCCTTAAGCACAATTTCATAGAACATATCTTTCATAACGTTAACCATGTTAAAACTTAATCCATTTTATCTTAAGGGCCCAAGTGTTGCACCATAAACATCATCATAGGCGTGCCGTCATGAGAGGAGAAGGGTAGCTAATCCCAAACCAAACATGACATCATATCATAACATTTCATAACATTGGATGTGCAACACTTATTAGGTGACATATATATATATACATACTTTAAAACATGCCATAAACATCATGCATAGCTTGAAATCATGAAAATCTTTCATAAGAAATCTTTTAAGAAAAATCATCATAAAGTCATCATGAATATCCTTGTAAACATATCATCAAACCTTGAAAAGTGTCAAGTTGCAGGTGAGAATGTACTTACCTTATCGTTAGCTTACTTAACCTTAAAATTGCACTTGGTGATGACGCCGCGGTCTCATTGTGCTCGCTTCCTTGAGTGTCCATGCCATTTATCCATTTAAAGATGCAATAAAATCAATACTTATCATAAAATATCCATGCATCTAAACATAATTATCTTTTAAATAAAACATTTCGTACAATTAATATATATATATAAATCAATTTAAAACCTCATACAATCATCATATCATCATGCATAAAATCATTTTATTATCATAGAATCATGTTAATACATTAAAACGTTTAATAAAACAAAATCCCAAAAACAACATTATCAAAACAGATTTTTCTTATAATAATTTCATAAAAATTTCATAATCATGGATATAAAATACATTCGTCATTCATATACATATTCTTAACAACTTTTCGTGAAAACATCATATTTACCCCTTGACTGAACATTACGTTTTTCATACTTAAAAATTAAACAGTAACATTACTGTGAAGGGTAGAAGACAGAAATATTCATTTTTCATTAAAAACATTTATATGACATAAAACGTGAAGAAACATCACACATAATACCCATGAGCATCATAATAAAAACACAAAACAAAACACAATGCCTAGAGAGGATATTGTAGACGAAGTGAGGAGAAGAATTTCTTTTCAAAAATACCAGAAAAGCTGAATTCTTATCTTGGAGTTTCTTCTCAAAATTCTTGAATTCACCAACGAAACAAAACTTTTTCTCAAAAATTTTCACGGGAGAGAAAAAAAATTTCGTGAAGAAGAAAAGAGGAGTAAAATTAGAAAGTCAGAAAATTTCTCACACTTTTTAGAGAGAGAGAGAAAATAATAAAAAGAAGAATCGTTAATTAATTTTCTTTTAACGTAATAAACATAATGAGCATTCATGGCCTTCATTAAGTCAGAAAATTCTGAATGTTGAAAGCGTGACATGAGGCGTGGGAAGAGGAAGAGAAAATAATGAGAGAACGTCTCATAACCGAGAGAAATTATCTGAGGGAAGAGCGTTAAAATTTTCTAATGTAATATGTATAATAAAGAATCGTTACTCTTCATTAAGTCAGAAATTTCTGACTGTTAAGAGAGTGATTGGCGTGGGAAAGGAGGAAAAAGAAAAGGAAGGTCAAACATTATAAATCTTACCTTAAATTTACCTTCTAAAAATAGGAAACCTCTTTAAATAATACAAATCAAATCCTTTAATTTTCCTTAACTGATAAAAACATTCCATTATTATGCCAATTAATCACATTAATTCACCCAATTAATGTAATTAACTCAGCCATAATTTTGGAGGAATTTTTCTGCTGACTGCTTGTCAGCCATGTTCGGCCTGCCGGTTTTTCCTTTCGGCCTGCCGATTCCAGCAAGTTCGGCCTGCCGGTGGGGGTTCTTCGGCCTGCCTTTCTCGGGCAAGACGTTCGGCCTGTCGAGCTTAAAAGTTTGGCCTGCCGATCTGTCATTAAATGTCATAACATAAAACATTCATACATCATTGCATCATAAATAATCATATATTGTATCATAACTTAATATATGCTTAGAATTTCACATGAACACTAGAGCACAACGATCCCTTGCGGTCGTCACCTGTCACAAAACTTGACATAAAAAGTTAGTAACATGCACATCACATATCATATCATATAACGTTATTTATTAATAACATTTCTCAATAACGTTACTAACTTAATGTGGTCCGTTACATAAAATAGGCGGGTGTTACAATTCTCCCCACCTTATAAAAGTTTCGTCCTCGAAACTTAGAATAAATATGGATACAAAACTTTCATGTCATTTTCACGTTCCCATGTAGCTTCCTCAACTTGCTGATTTCGCCATAACACCTTGACCAATGGAATTTCTTTATTCCTCAAAGTCTTGGTTTTCCAATCGAGTATCTTTATTGGCTTTTCTTCGTAACTTAGGTCTTCTCGTATCTCGATCACTTGCGGCTCAATCACATGCGTAGGGTCCGGAACATACTTCTTGAGCATGGAGACATGAAATACATCGTGCATTGCGGACATTTCAGAAGGCAACTTCAACTGATAAGCTACTTTGCCTATTCGTTTAACAATTTTATAAGGACTGATGAATCTTGGGCTTAACTTGCTTTTCTTTCCAAATCTCATAACCCCTTTCATTGGTGCAACTTTCAAGAACACATAATCACCCACAGCGAATTCTAAAGGTCTTCTTCTTTTGTCAGCATAACTCTTTTGGCGGCTTTGAGTGGTCTCTATCCTTCTTCTTATCAACTTTATCATCTCAGATGTTTCATTCACAAAGTCTGTTCTTTCAGCATCAACATTTTCAATTAACTTCTTTTCACCAGCTTCGTGCCAACATATAGGTGACCTGCATTTTCGTCCATACAGTGCTTCATATGGTGCCATTCCAATTGTCGCCGGAAAGCTGTTGTTGTAAGCAAACTCTACTAACGGCAACATTTTACTCCAGCTAGTCTTAAAATCGAGAGAACATGCCCGTAGCATATCTTCTAGAATCAAGTTCATCCTCTATGTTTGGCCGTCAGTCTGAGGATGAAAAGCTGTGCTGAAATGAAGCCTGGTTCCCATTGCATTATGGACACTCTTCCAAAACTTAGATGTGAACCTGCCATCACGATCTGAGATAATTGACTTGGGAATCCCATGTAGTCGTACAATTTCCTTAACATAGAGTTTCGCTAATTGTTCCATAGAGTAAGTGATCTTGATAGGAATGAAATGCGCCGTCTTCGTCAGCCGATCCACAATTACCCAAATTGCATCATAACCATTCGTTGTTCTGGGTAAGCCGGTAATGAAATCCATTGCTATTTCTTCCCATTTCTATTCCGGTATTTGGATAGACAGTAGTTCACCACCAGGTCTCTGGTGTTCAGCCTTTACTTGCTGACATGTCATACATTTTTGCACATACTTTGCAACATCACGTTTCATCCCAAACCACCAGAAGTTACCTTTTAGATCATTATACATCTTTGTTGCACCTGGATGAATAGAGTAGGGGGTGTCATGAATTTCTGTCAAGATTCTTTCCCTTAAATCATCAACATTGGGAACACATAAACGGTCCTTAAGGTACAAAGTTCCATCATCCGCAACACGAAACTCTTGACTTTTTCCTTCTTTCATTTCTTGCTTGATTCTTACAAGGCTTACGTCGTCATCTTGCTTACTTCGAATTTCATCATACATCGTCGGAGCAAGAGAGAGTGCTGATAACTGGCCTACTATAAGTTCTAAACCGAAGTCTAGAATTTCCTTCCTTAAGGGTGGAGACATTGCTTGCATAGACATTAACGTGGCAACTGACTTCCTACTTAAAGCATCAGCTACTCGGTTAGCTTTACCAGGATGATAAAGGATTTCACAATCATAATCCTTCACCAATTCTAGCCATCTTTGTTGTCTCATGTTTAGGTCTCTTTGCATGAAAAAGTACTTCAGACTTTGATGATCAGTGAATATCTTGCATTGGACCCCATACAAATAGTGTCTCCATATCTTCAACGCAAAAACGACCGCTGCTAACTCGAGGTCATGAGTAGGATAGTTCTTTTCGTAATCCTTTAGTTGCCTTGAAGCATAAGCAATCACCCTTTCATTTTGCATCAATGCAGCTCCTAGGCCCATCTTGGAAGCATCACTGTAGATTACGAACCCATCATTTCCCTCAGGAATTGCCAACACTGGAGCTGTCATTAATCTTTTCTTCAATTCTTGAAAGCTCTTTTCACATGTATCCGTCCATTCATACTTCTTTCCCTTGCGAGTTAAGTTCGTAAGTGGAGCCGCTATCTTGGAGAAATCTTCTACGAATCTCCGATAGTAACCTGCTAGACCCAAGAAGCTCCTTATTTCACTTGCGTTCATCGGTTGCTTCCAATTGAGTACAGCTTCTACTTTAGCAGGATCCACCATTATTCCTTCCTTTGAAATAACATGCCCTAGGAATGACACTTTATCAAGCCAAAACTCGCATTTAGAGAACTTAGCATAAAGCTGGTGTCTTCTTAAAGTCTCCAGCACAATCTTGAAATGCTCCTCATGCTCTTCCTGATTCTTCGAGTAGACAAGCATATCGTCGATAAATACAACAACAAATTTATCGAGAAAATCCTTGAATACCCTGTTCATTAAATCCATAAAGGCAGCAGGTGCATTCGTCAAACCGAAAGGCATAACCACAAATTCATGGTGACCATATCTCGACCGGAACGCAGTCTTGGGGATATCTCCTTCTTTAATCTTCAACTGGTGATACCCTGATCGTAGATCAATTTTTGAGAACACCGATGCACCCTTAAGCTGATCAAACAAATCATCAATTCGAGGCAACGGATACTTGTTCTTGATCGTCACCTTGTTCAGTTCCCTGTAGTCAATGCAGAGTCTCATAGTGCCATCCTTCTTTTTCACAAATAAGACTGGTGCACCCCATGGTGAGTGACTTGGCCTGATAAATCCTTTGTCAAGTAGCTCCTTTAGTTGCGTGTGAAGCTCCTTTAATTCTACCGGGGCCATTCTGTAAGGAGCTTCAGAGATTGGTTCGGTGCCTGGAGCGAGCTCAATCTCGAATTCAACTTCTCTTTCTGGCGGTAGACTCGTTAGATCATCAGGGAACACATCTTCATATTCATGAACAACATGCACATCTTTAATTCTTGTCTTTCCTTCTTGGCTTTTGTCTACAACATTTGCCAGATAGCCCATACAGCCGCTTGCTAACAGTTTCCTTGCTTTCATGGCCGATAAAAACATGTGAGGTTTCTTCCTGGTCTCGCCAACATAAACAAATTTCTGATCGCCTTCAGGATGGAAGATCACCTTTCATTTCCGGCATTCGATCGCGGCATTATACTTGCTTAGGAAATCCATCCCAAGAATTATGTCATAGTCATGCATGTCTATCACAATGAGATCGATGAAAAGTTCCCTATCAGAAATCCATAGGGGTACTGTATGCAAACAATGCGTGGATAATATCACTTCCCCGGAGGGTAGTGTCGTAGTGAATCCCTGTCTCATTAGCTCTAAGCGAACCCCTAACTTCTTAGCATGTGACATAGACACAAAAGAATGCGTGGCACCCGTATCAAAAAGAACATAAACATCATTACATAAGCTTGTTATCTGACCTGTGACCACATTGGAGGCTTCTGCAGCCACTTGTTCCTTTGTCATGGTATAGATTCGAGCGTTCGTTGGTGGGGCTTCAAGTCTCCCTTGACTAATTAGTGGCCCTTCAAGGGAGGCTTGCATCTGATGCAGCTGGGCCTGAGGACGAGGTCTCTGTGGGGCATTGGCATTTATCAGCTTGGGGCAATTCTTTACGAAATGATCTTCACGCCCACATATGAAACATTGGTTCGTTCCCAGTCGGCATTCCCCCGGATGCTTCTTTCCACATTTGGCACATGGTTAGAATCGCCTGTCATTGTTGTTGCGCTGACCATCATTGTGCCTTTTGTTGTCATGGCGCTGCTGTTGTTGAGGATTGCCCTTCCTCTTGTTATTCCTCCAGTTCTGATTGTTGTTGTTGTTCCTATGGGGAGGACGGCTCTGGTTGTTAGCATTGTTGGCTTGCTGGTTGGGCTGAGGCTGATTCCTTCTTAATTTTGACAGATGGAACTCAGTACGTTGGGCTCTCATCACAACCTGTTCTTGGGTCCTTGGCGGACTTGCCCCATCAACAATTGCAGCAATGTCTGGTCTAAGGGCTCTTATCAACCTTCTGACCCTTTCGTCCTCATTCATAACCATCCCTGGACATAGACAAGCAAGCTGGTCAAACTTTGTCACCACATCAGTGACTGTCATATCCCCTTGGCGTAAGCTTTCAAACTCCTCATAATGTTTCCTCGTAACATTCATGTGGAAGAACTTCGTGTTGAACTCATGAACAAAGTCAGCCCATGACATCTCTTCAACATTTCTGCTCTGTTCAATGCCATCCCACCATATCCTGGCCTCCATAGTAAGGCAGTATGAGGCACAGAGGACCTTTTCGTTATCCGTGAAATCCATGAGTCGTAAGGTGGCCTCAATTGTCTTTAACCATCCTTGAGCGACTAACGGGTCCTTAGAACCCTCAAAGTCAGCTGGCTTGACTCTCTTCCATCTGACCAAAAGAGGTTCCTGATGGGCTGCTCTTGGTTCAGCAGCAGGAGCTGGGACTTCATTAACTTGTGCTTGTGGCTGCGGAGGAGGAGGAGGCTCCTCATTGCCTGGTTGTTCATTATTCTGGCCGTTGGCCCTTAATACAGCTATTTCCCGTCGTTGATCCTCCAACTACCTTTGCAGTTCAGCGATCATCGTCATAAGTCTCTCGTTGGTCTGGGTGCGGGTCTGCATTTTTCTGTGGCTGTCCATCGTAATTTCCTAAAATAATTAGGACTTATAAATAATCTTCAATTTATGAGACAGGTTTTCACTACTATATCTTTTAATCATTAATCAATCAAACCTTAGTCTTATCATCATACTTGCGTCTATACATCTAACTTAATCATACTTACTTGGAGGACTTGGATTGACATGTGGCGATATGAATTGTAATCGAAAGATTTTGCTCTGATACCAAAGCCTGAAACGCCCCTTAAATCAGACGTCACAGATGTCGTTACATACTTACATTTGAACAAGCATAAACTATATACTATTAAATAATATCAAGCTTAATCATTACAATTGACTTTACAAGTATTTAAAACTTACATTACTAGGATCCATTCATACGTTTTTTTTTTTTTTAAGAAAAACTTATCGTTGTTTCGAGAATAATCATTTAATTTATTTCATAACATATTTTATTCAATTATACTTAATTTATCATAGACTTATAGGTTTGTCAAGTTGTATAAATCAAAACTTATTCCATAAAAACTCTTGATCAACACATCATTTGAAATTCATTTGTTCCCATAGTTCAGCAGGCCGAACTTGAGACTTCGACAGGCCGTTCAATCATCGGCAGGCCGGTGTTTTCTCTACCGGCAAGCCGACAGAGGCTTTGCAAAATGGATTGAAAATTCATCCATGTTCGGCAGACCGAAAAATCCAGTCGGCCGGCCGAACTTTGGGACTTCGGCAGGCTGGCCACAGAGTTCGGCACGCCGTCCGAGACCCCATTTCCTTAAAAAAAAACTAACTTAAAACGTTCCAACCTTTCGTAAAATATAGCGGAAGTTCATAATTCATCAAAAATGATAAAACAACTTATAAAAAAAAACATAATATAAGTATTCTTAAAAACCTTAACATATAATATGTTCAAAATATATAATTGATTAAATCATAAAATCTTAAAAATCATTTCTTCTTGGCATGCTTCTGGTTACTATTCATCATTCATGTTGCTCACACGCCGTCCCATGTCCTCCACCTATTCCATGACTCTCTTACCCTTATCTGCAACATGACATATAAAACATGATTAAGCTAACGCTTAGTAAGTACATATAATTGTCACAATATATAAAGCATTTCATAAACATCATCATCTTCATGATCATCATATCATAAAGTGCCTTAATCACAATTTCATAGAACATATCTTTCATAACGTTAACCATGTTAAAACTTAATCCATTTTATCTTAAGGGCCCAAGTGTTGCACCATAAACATCATCATAGGCGCGCCGTCATGAGAGGAGAATGGTAGCTAATCCCAAACCAAACATGACATCATATCATAACATTTCATAACATTGGATGTGCAATACTTATTAGGTGATAAATATATATATACATACTTTTCATACTTTAAAACATGCCATAAACATCATGCATGGCTTGAAATCATGAAAATCTTTCATAAGAAATCTTTTAAGAAAAATCATCATAAAGTCATCATGAATATCCTTGTAAACATATCATCAAACCTTGAAAAGTGTCATGTTGCAGGTGAGAATGTACTTACCTTATCGTTAGCTTACTTAACCTTAAAATTGCACTTGGTGACGACGCCGCGGTCTCGTTGTGCTCGCTTCCTTGAGTGTCCATGCCATTTATCCATTTAAAGATGCAATAAAATCAATACTTATCATAAAATATCCATGCATCTAAACATAATTATCTTTTAAATAAAACATTTCGTACAATTAATATATATATATATCAATTTAAAACCTCATACAATCATCATATCATCATGCATAAAATCATTTTATTATCATAGAATCATGTTAATACATTAAAACGTTTAATAAAACAAAAACCCAAAAACAACATTATCAAAACAGATTTTTCTTATAATGATTTCATAAAAATTTCATAATTATGGATATAAAATACATTCGTCATTCATATACATATTCTTAACAACTTTTCATGAAAACATCATATTTACCCCTTGACTGAACATTACGTTTTTCATACTTAAAAATTAAACAGTAACATTACTGTGAAGGGTAGAAGACAGAAATATTCATTTTCATTAAAAACATTTATATGACATAAAACGTGAAGAAACATCACACATAATACCCATGAGCATCATAATAAAAACTCAAAACAAAACACAATACCTAGAGAGGATATTGTAGGCGAAGTGAGGAGAAGAATTTCTTTTCAAAAATACCAGAAAAGCCGAATTCTTACTTGGAGTTTCTTCTCAAAATTCTTGAATTCACCAACGAAACAAAACTTTTTCTCAAAAATTTTCACAGGAGAGAAAAAAAATTTCGTGAAGAAGAAAAGAAGAGGAAAATTAGAAAGTCAGAAAATGTCTCACACTTTTTAGAGAGAGAGAGAAAATAATAAAAAGAAGAATCGTTAATTAATTTTCTTTTAACGTAATAAACATAATGAGCATTCATGGCCTTCGTTAAGTCAGAAAATTCTGACTGTTGAAAGCGTGACATGAGGCGTGGGAAGAGGAAGAGAAAATAATGGGAGAACGTCTCATAACCGAGAGAAATTATCTGAGGGAAGAGCGTTAAAATTTTCTAATGTAATATGTATAATAAAGAATCATTACTCTTCATTAAGTCAGAAATTTCTGACTGTTAAGAGAATGATTGGCGTGGGAAAGGAGGAAAAAGAAAAGGAAGGTCAAACATTATAAATCTTACCTTAAATTTACCTTCTAAAAATAGGAAACCTCTTTAAATAATACAAATCAAATCCTTTAATTTTCCTTAACTGATAAAAACATTCCATTATTATGTCAATTAATCACATTAATTCACCCAATTAATGTGATTAACTCAGCCATAATTTTGGAGGAATTTTTCTGCTGACTGCTTGTCAGCCATGTTCGGCCTACCGGTTTTCCCTTTCGGCCTGTCGATTCCAGCAAGTTCGGCCTGCCGGTGGGGGTTCTTTGGCCTGCCGAGCTTAAAAGTTCGGCCTGCTGATCTGTCATTAAATGTCATAACATAAAACATTCATACATCATTGCATCATAAATAATCATATATTGTATCATAAATTAATATATGCTTAGAATTTCACATGAACACTAGAGCACAACGATCCCATGCGGTCGTCACCTGTCACAAAACTTGACATAAAAAGTTAGTAACATGCACATCACATATCATATCATATAACGTTATTTATTAATAACATTTTCAATAACGTTACTAACTTAACGTGGTCCGTTACATAAAATAGGCGGGTGTTACAAGATCGAACCACAACTGACAACTGTTGTCGAAAGACAAAATGAGGATACCATATCTCTCGATCAGAATGTCATACCACCTCAACGTAGTGGAAGGGTTGTGAGACCACCTGCTCACTACAGGGAAATTAGAGAACACATGTTGCTGTCTCTGATAATAGTGAAGATGATCCATTGACATATCATGATGCAATGGAAGATTCTGAGAAGGAAAAGTGGCTGGAAGCTATGAACCTTAGAATGGAGTCAATGTACTCCAATTCAGTCATGGGAACTTGTAGACCTACCTAAACGGATAAAACACATAGGGTGTAAATGGATTTACAAGGAGAAAAGAGGAGTGGATAGGAAAGTTGAGACTTTCAAAGCTAAGCTTATGGCAAAGGGTTATACCCAAAAGGAGGGAGTTGACTATGAAGAAACTTTCTCACCTGTAGCTATGCTTAAATTCCATTCAGATTCTTTTATCCATTGCTGCTTGTCTTGATTATGAGATATGGAAAATGGATGTCAAGACTACCTTTTTGAATGGCTATTTTGAGGAAAGCATCTATATGATGCAACTATAAGGGTTTGTAGTAAAGGTTAAGAGTAAAAAGTTTGCAAGTTGCAGAGGTCCATCTATGGACTCAAGCAAGCTTCAAGATCTTGGAACTTGAGATTTGATGAAGCGATCAAATCTTATGGTTTCGATCAAAATATTGATGAACCTTGTGTATACAAGTACATTAAAGATAAGAAGGTGGTCTTCTTAGTTCTTTATGTAGATGATATCCTACTCATTGGGAATGATGTAGGCGTATTATCTAATGTAAAAAAATGGCTCGCCAACCAATTCCAAATGAAATATTTGGGAGAGGTAAGTTATGTTCTTGGAATCCAACTCATAAAATATCGCAAGAACAAACTGTTGGTGCTGTCTCAGGCATCATATATCATAAAGTGCTTATCAGATTTTCAATGCAAAACTCCAGGAAAGGTAATTTACCTACACGTTATAGAGTTTATCTTTCAAAAGAGCAGTGTCTTAAGACACCTCAAGAGGAAGAAAACATGAGATGGGTATCCTATGCATCTGCATTGGGAAGTCTAATGTATGCCATGTTGTGTACAAGACCTGACATTTGCTATGCGGTGGGTATAGTCAGTCGGTATCAATCCAACCCAGGATTAGATCATTGGGTAGCAGTTAAACATATTCTCAAGTATCTCAAGAGAACGAGAAACTATATGCTGGTATATTCTAGTGAGAATTTGATTCCTATTGGATACACTGATTCTGATTTTCAATCAAACAAAGACACATATAAATCTACGTCTGGATCAGTGTTTACTTTTGGTGGTGGAGCCATAGTTTGGAGAAGCACTAAACAATCTTGTATTGCTTATTCGACTATGGAACCTGAATATGTGGCTGCTTGTGAAGCAGCTAAAGAAGTTGTTTGGCTCCGTAAGTTCTTAAATGATTCAGAAGTCATTCCAAGCATAGATAAACCACTCACACTGTATTATGATAATAGTGGTGCAGTGGTAAATTCAAGAGAACCAAGAAGCCACAAAAGAGGAAAGCATATAGAGAGAAAATATCAGTTGATCAAAGAAATAGTACATCGGAGTGAAGTGGAAGTTGTGAAGATAGCGTCGGATAACAACCTTGCCGACCCTTTCACGAAGACGTTACCTGCAAAGTGCTTCGAGGCACACTTGGAAGGCTTAGGTCTTAGAGACATGTCTCACATACTTTAGGGCAAGTGGGAGATTGTTGGGTTTAGTGCCCTAAAAACTGTGACATTGTAAACATTAATAATAAATAAATAAAGTGACATTTATAATTAATTTGGTTGCTTATATGTATTATGAATACTTTTATAAACATCAAGAAAATTCCATGATTATTTATGTGACTATAAGTTTAGCATATAAGTGTTATATGCTTAGGGATTAAATTTATAGATAATAATCTAATAGTCTGTAATAATTAATTAAAGTTTGGGATCTTTAATTAAATATTACAAGTACGGTCCAATCTTACTTATAATGAAATAATCATTATTTGGACTATTAATGTAGAGACATTGGATTAGAGGTACTTTATATAATAAGATTATATAGGACTAGACCAAATAAATTATGAATCTCTAATAATCATCCGTTACAAATAGAGTATTCAAATTTATCACTATGATGATCATATATTTGACAGTCTTAATCCTGAGTATTTATTAGACTCCTATTTATGACATTATGTTTTTTGACTTGCACGGTAAGATTTTCTAAGCATAGATCATAACTTAGCATCTTAAAAACATAATGTAATAAATGGTTGGGAATAATATTATACAGATATAGAATCTATTCCTTCCCTATGGAAGTTCAAAAATAGTTCTCTTGAGTGATAATTCGAGATTTGAACAGTAAAGCGCTCGTACATAATAAGATTATGAATTAACTGTTCATTAGAGAATTATTGGAACTCAAGAATAAAGATGTAATAAGAGAGGTGAACGGATATTGAACCTAGCTCTTATTATGAACTATTTATGGAGGACTGACTTATATATAATGATTATATCAATGTACTACTCGTTAATTTTCTTTGAGTAATTTTACTATAATCTCAAGAGTTCAGTTTCAGGCTTTTAGTGGAGTAACACTGAAACTAATAAATTTGGCACATTAATTAAGAGTTTGATTAATTGTCAAATTTATTGGAGCTTGGATTATAGGTCCATAGGTCCCCAACACCAACTCTGTAACACTATATTGAATTTATGCATAGAATGAATTATACATATTTAATTTGGAATTATTGAATTCTGATTTAATTATTTCACACTTGAATTATTAATGTGACATAAAAAAATGTTCTCCTGTGACACATAACGTAATGTGATAAATGTTGTCACATTTAACTGAACATTAGTTAATTAATTAATTGATTATTTTTAAATCTCTTCTTAAATAAATATGATTTATTTTTGAATTTAGATTTAAATATATATATATATATATGGTTTTGAACCAAATCTTTCTATATATAAGATTTTTTAATATATTAATATCTATTAAAATAAAATAAAAAAAAATGAAAACGTGAACTTCACGAGCGTGAAGTTCATGTTATATATATATATATATTAATAATAATAATAAAAAAGAAGGAGTGAAAAGGAGTTTACATTTTCCTTTTATGTAAACGTAACTTCTTTATATATTAAAAGTTAACTGTTTTTTTTCAATTCGTTTCTTTAATGAAAAAGAAAAGAAAAGAAAAAAGGTAAGAATCATGTAATATATAGAATTTCCTCATATATATGATATGGTGGTTATTTTAAATTTAAAATTAATTGAAAAATTACTAATGGCTCATATATAAAAAGGGAGAGATAATAGTTATCTCAAGAGATTTTTCATTCATGTAACTTTTGCAAAATACCTAGAGAGAAAAACTGAGAGTTCTTCTCTAAAAAAAAAGGTCTTCTATCTCACGTGTTGAGTACATAGCCGATTCAGAAAAGTGTGAGAAAAATTCATTCTTGCAGTTTAACAGTCACTCGTCTTTCCATTAGTGTGGAGGCCTGGATTGAAAGATCGTGGTGTCAAAGAGGGAAGCTAGGATACCCTGATAGTCTTTAAAAATGTTAGTAAAATTCCCAAAGCTTTCTATTTTTATTGAAAATTATATAGCTATTACCGATAAACAAAGTTTTCAGAAAATTTTTGTTTGTCAACGATCCGTTCCTTCCGCTGTGTTTCATATTTTAATTCCAACATGTTTCTATTCATGGAGTCCACCTCCAATGGCCAAGACAAACCATCTCCCGTTAGGGATATAGACAACATAACAATTTTTGCATGAATAAAGCACCCAACTTTATTCCCTCGATTGCAAATTTTATGATTTAGACCGTCACTTTTAGAATCATGTCTTCCACATAATCTATCCATCATATGCCTGATTCTAAAGGCTTAGACAAGTAGTCTCAGACTTTTGTTTGCTGATCATACATTCAACCAATATGAACGTAAAAAGGACAACAATTTGGTAAATGAATAATAAATAAACTCTCTATTGACAAAAATGTCTCCAAAAACATATTACATTTTTACTCCTTAGGGTATACATGTCTAACAATCTCCCACTTGCATTAAGTGAGTAAATATGACAAATATCGCATCCCCATAGCTCCACTTGCCTCTCAAAAACTCTCGTAGTTAGTGTCTTCATGAATGGATTAGCTAAATTGTCCTCGGATGCGATTTTACATATAACAACATGCCCTACCTCTACTAAGTCCTTTATCACTTTATACTTCCAATCAATATGCTTACTCTTCTTATGAAATCTTGGTTCTTTAGCATTAGCTATCACCACAGAGTTATCATAATATAACGATACCACCTTATCTATACCAAGAACTGCCTCAAAATCCCCAAGGAACTTATAAAGCTACACTGCCTCTTTCGAAGCATCACTAGCTGCCACATACTCAGCCTTCATCGTTGAATCCAAAGTGCAATCTTGCTTGACACTTCTCCATGCAATGGTACTGCCGCCTAGGGCAAACACAAAACCAGTAGTTCTTCTTCTTGATTCTAGACAGGATTAGAAATCCGAGTCCGTGTATCCTAGAGGTGTTAAATCCTCACCTGAATACACAAGCAAATACCCTCGAGTCCTTCTCAAGTACTTGAAAATATGCTTGACCGCAACCCAATGGTTCGATCTTAGATTTTACTAAAATCTAACTTACTATCTCGACTGCATAACTAATATCCGGGAGCATGCAAAGCATGGCATACATTAGAATACCCACTGCTAAAGCATAAGGCACCTTTTTTATATATTCTTTTTCTTCATCAGACTTTGGAGAGTCTTTCTTGGAAAGAGTAATTCCAGACCTAGATGGTTGCCCACCTTTTTTGGAATCTTATATTGCATATCCCTTTGAGCATTTTATCTATGTAGCCCTGTTTGGGATAAAGCTATCATTATGTTCTTCCTATCCCTAAAGATCTAGATACCGAGAACAAAATTAGCTTCACCTAAGTCTTTTATGTCAAACTGCTTGGTCAACTATAATTTGACCGATGATAACAACCCAACATCATTGCCAATTAGCAGAATATCATCTACAAAGAGCAGTAGAAAAACCACTTTTCCATCCTTAATGTGTTTGTAAACACATGGTTCGTCCACATTTTGTGTGAATCCATAAGCCTTGATTATTTGATCAAATCTTATGTTCCAAGAATAAGAAGCCTGTTTAAGTCCATATATTGACTTTAGTAGGTTACAAACCTTACCCTCCTGACCCTTAGCCTTGAACCCATTTGGCTACTCCATATAAAAAGACTCATCAAGATAGCCATTTGGAAAAGCTGTCTTGACATCCATTTGTCAAATTTTGTAGTCAAGAGTGGCAACTATGGATAAGAGAATATGGATCGACTTAAACATGGCTATAGGCTAAAAGGTTTCCTCATAATTGATTCCTTCCTTTTGTGTGTATCCCTTAGCTACCAATCTAGCCTTATGGGTTTCGACTTTTCCATCTTCTCCTCTCTTCCTCTTATAGATCCACTTACACTCTATGAGTTTTACACCTCCGGGAAGATCTACAAGATCCTAGACTCGATTAGTCTCCATAGACTTCATCTCTATGTTCATGGCCTTCGTCCAGAGTTTCAAATCAACATCCTCCATAGCTCTTCATAAGTGTAAGGATCTTTGTCATGTCAACCGGTTCAGCTAAGAAGGCCTCACCATTGAACAAATACCTCTCGGGTTGATGCCCAATTCTCCCACTATGCCAAAGCCCCTTAGGTTGTTTTTTAGGTTAGGTTGGTTTTTCTACACTAATTGGTACAGTTTCATTCGGAACTCCCGGAGTGATCGAATAACTCTCCAACACCTTGAGCACCACTTTGCTACGAGGCTTAAAGTTGTTCATGTAACTTTGTTTGAAGAAAGTTGTATTAGTTGAAACCACGACTTTATTTTCCTTCAAATTATAGAAATAACCCCCTTTAGTCCCTTTTAGATATCCTACAAACACACAAAATTTCAAATATGCTTCCAACTTATTCGCTTCCTTAAACAGGACATGAGCTGGATAACCCCATATGCAAACATGGTTTAAGAATCTCTTTTTCCCTGTCCACAACTTGTGAGGAGTTTTAGGAACCGATTTTGAAGGCACATTGTTCAAAAGATAACATGTGGTTTGTAGTGCATATCCCCAAAAGGATAAAGGCAACGATGAATAACTCAACATGGACCTGACCATGTCCAACAAAGTCCTATACTTTCTATCAGCCATGCCATTATGCTATAGAGTGCTTGGTGTAGTCAAATAAGATAGAATCCCTTCTCTAATAAGTGTCCCAATAACTTATCAAAAAGGTATTTTCCACCTTGATTGGATCAAAATGCCTTAATCGTATCAAGGTATTTTCCACAAGTTTTGCTTTTATGGTGCATTAGGTACATATACCCATACCTTGAGTAATTATCAATAAAAGTGACAAAGTACTCATACCCTCCTCGTGCCTGGATGTTCATATGTCTATAAACATCGCTATGGACAAGTTCTAGAACCACCCGTTCGACCCTATTGCCTTTAGACCCAAATGGTCTTTTGGTCATTTTACCCTCCAAACAAGATTCACATTGTGGTATAGATTTCATCGTTAAGTGACTTAAAGGTCCATCCCTTACCAACCTTTGAATCCTATTCAGGTTGATATGACCCAGTCGCAACTGCCAAAGATAAGTCTTATTAGAGTAAGAATTTTTAAGTCTTTTAGAGTTATTATCATTAACCTTAGTGTTCAGTAGTAAGCCTATCTTAGGTTTGATAAAATATAGATTATTTTGCATCCATCCATCACTAATAAAAGATTTATTTGTATGAATCACCGCTTAATTATTAAAGGAAACTACATAAGAGTCCTTAAATAAATAAGCTACAGAAATTAAATTCCTTTTAAGTTTAGGAACATAAAAACAATCTTGCAAAATAAATTCCTATAATTATCAAAGTAAAGATGGACGTCTCCCACTACTTCAGCCAACACCAAGGATCCATCGCCTATCCAAAGCATAAAGTCTTCATGTAGCAGACTTCTCATTTCTTTGAACCCCTATAGGGAAACACAAACATGATTAGTTGCTCTAGAATCTATGACCCAAGTGTCATTGGATTCCTCAACTAAACAAGTTTCAACAACCAGAAGATCACACGTACCTCCTCAGGAAAGGAAGTCCTTGTAATTCTTCTTAATGTCCTTGACCTTCCCGTAGAAAAAACACTTGAGGTTCTTTGGGTTCTTCTTCTTCTTCTTCTTCTTATTCTTGCAGTTTATAGGAATAGAAGACTTCTCATTCTTAGCCATCGCTTCTTTCCACTCCCAGGGTTGGGATTGGAACCACAAGTAGCTGCTAAGTTGGCCTCGCCACCAGCAGGAGTCTCCTTGATTAGAAGTTTGAACTCCTTTTACTATTTCATTATTTCAATCAAGGTCATTTTTCGTCTATTACTTAAATTAAATGTAGCTCTAAATAGAACAAACTCCTTAGACAGAGTCTCAAAGACCATAGTCATCTGTGTTTTAGCATCAATGTCGGCTCCATTAGTTTGAGCCTTAGTGAGGTAACCCATGACCAACATCATATGCTCCTTCATTGAAGTCCCTGGTCTCTATTTGTAGTTTAAGATTTTTTGAAGAGCCCCTTGCCGTTTTGTTAGGCCTTGGCCTCCAAACATGTCTTTAAGATTATCCAAGATCTGCCTAACAATCTCGTAATCTTCATGATGAGCCTATAACATGTTATTCATGCTAGTCAAAACATAACAGCAAGCCTAATCATTTGCATCTTTCCAAGATCATATGTTTGGATTTGCTCATTAGTAGAATCTCCTGTAGGCTGGGGAGGACACAGTGTCGTTGCCACAAATTTTAGTTTCTCAAAGGATAAGATGATGTTCAGATTCCATTTCCAATCATTATAATTCTCACCAGTTAATTGGTTTTAGTCAAATGTCAAAGATAAAGCATTTTTAGACATTTTTAATCTACAATAAAGAATCATATACAAAACTTAAGCAAACATACCATAATAATTTAGTAAGATAACATAATCATGTAATATATACAAATGTGTTTATGTGTCAAAGCCTTGAAAATATCACAACCTTACAATGATAATTCCCTACTTAGAATTCAACAAGCTGCCTAGGGGAGATTTGCCAACTTCAATTTGGAACACGGATCCACACTTGGTTAATATATGTCATCTAGGACCTGCATGATCTACTATATATTAACTAATCGTTTCTTTGGCCATCAATTTTATTAACAGAACTCCTAATGGAGGTTAATAATAAAATCAACATGAGTGTGTAACCATCATTTCAATATTTTATCTATTATTTATAATCACCACCTAGGGGTGTGCACTAATAAATCATGCTAAAATACCTTATCCTCTCGGAGATTCAATCAGGTACATGATGAAGTCCTTTCTTAGGGGTTGGAACCACTATATGCTACCTATGGACTAACTGATGAAGGCCATAGGTCCTCTCTTCAAAACCTTTTCCTACTCAATCTTTTGAAATTAAAGTTTTATTTTAAGAACATGCTATGAACAATTTTTAATGAGTGGCACTCAATATTCTATATGACATTTTATCAACACACATGGAAAATTATATTATAATACAGACAAGCAAAGGAATCATGCAAAACTACAGACAAAATGATAATAAATAGCCGTAATATTACGGTCCCACATTAAAGATAAGAAAATAAAGATTACAAGAGATAAGTCAAAATATATTATCGATTCTTCATCCTTGAATCTTTAATTTGTATCCTTCTTCATGTATTGCCTATCTTCAAGTCTTCAATCCTGCCTAGATCGAAGACTCCATGCTTCTGATCATATCTAAATTTTAATGTTTCTCAGAATTGTCCCAAAAATAAAATCAAAACAGCAGTGAAAAATGCACCTTTTTGAAAATCCATGGCTCTCTGCTGGCATGCCGATCTATGTAATCGATCTGCTGATTATGACCCTTCGGCCTGCCGCACCTCACAGTTCAATTTGCCAGTCAGGACCCTTCGGCCTGCCCTACCTCACAATCTGGCCTGTCGGTCGTAACAAATTAGCTTGCCGAACTTAAAAGTTCAGTTTGCCATCAGAGCCATTAGAATTCTGCTCCGCAGACAGCCTATCAAACCCAAGGTCCAACCTAGTTGGTTTGCACCCATCGACCTACCGTACCTAAGGGTTCGGCCTGCCGATTGAGCAGAAATCACAACTTCCAAAAAATATAGTTTTATGCAATTTTCCAACCTTATTTTTAACAATTCAAAAACATAAAATTGGAGACTCCAGAAATACCTGTGGAACACTATCATCCATCTGTTGGAAAAATAATACGCAGCAAAATTTTTTAAAAAATTTATATTAGAGTATTTTCCTAAAACATAAGTTTGACATGCTATATCCATAAATTAACCAGATTTTACTAACCTTTGATTGCTAAAGAACCCTCGCAAAACATGAAGAGAAGTAACATTCCAGAAGAGCCTCAACCAACTAGTCTTCTTTGCTATTCTTTATCCACGACCGGACTGAGTGTGGGCTCATACATACAGCTCTTCCACAAGGTGACTCTCCTTCCAACCAATCGAGAGAACCCAAAGCTAGTGTTCGTGATTTGTGAACAAAAGCTCAAAGGGAGTTTTTAGATTCTCACCAGCAGAGTATCACTCTTAATCTCTCAATTGATCTGAGTAACTCTTTAGACTTACTCCCTATTTATAGAGGTTGGGTCCAGGGTCATTCCTTATTAGATTAGGTCTCAAAATTCGAATCAAAATCAAATTCGGATCAATATCTGATAAGATCTGCGTAAAAACACGTGATCTTATCCTTTGCTCATTGGCAGGCTGATCTGCATAATTGGCAGGCCGAACACGTGGATCAGCAGACAGAACTGTGGAATAAATATCTCCGCGAATCTTTTATTTTCCACCTAGTATTCTATAGGATAAAGTCTAAGTTTTAATTCAAATAACCCAATAGAGAAGTTATCTAATCAAAACAAATTAATCTAGGTAATCTCTAAGAAAATTAATGAATTCCCAATAATTCTACAAGTTTATTTTGATCTAATTTATCCAAAATTAAATCAACCAATAAACAGACAAGAATTATCCGATCCCAATAATTCAACAAGTTTATTTTGAATCAATTTTATCACAAAATTAATTCAACCAATAAACAGACATAAATTATCTGATTCTTCCAAATTTTAACCAATCTGATAAATCTGACATAAGTTACCAATTATTGGAAAAGCATGCCGTGTTGTTACAGGATTCTGTGAGCTAGCAAAGGGGACCAATGGACCTATATAGTTCAAGCTCCCGATAATTATGAAACCCGATATCCTAGATATACATTTCATAATTATCAACTCTAATGCTACTCCACTAAAAGCTTGGAGCTGCACTCTTGAACTACATAGAATTACAAAACCTATATAGCTAAGTCTCCATGACATATCATAGTGTATCGTATCCCCATATGATTATCCATAATAGGCTTAAGGACAAGTTTTGTCTTACCTTCCCGATTATTTTTATCTTACTTTCCATTATCTCACCATCAGAAAACTTAGCATCCAAAGACAATATACCATTCGGTTACACCTACGTATCCTAATGCTTGAGTGCTCCAGTTTTCCAATTACAGGATAACGCATATAAGAGGATATCATTACTCCTAAAGAGGAGCTATAGATTCCATATCTATGAATAACAGGTCTATGCGATCAAGAGTCATGCCTCCAATATACCAGCATGCACACCACTATTTAGATGTGGGTGTCACCCTTTGGTACATCAAAAGACACAAATCAAGACAACAGACCCACTATTCATCTCATGATTAAGATATAATACAAATGATTGTCTAAAGTGAATCGATTTACCAAGACTAGAATTATTAATTCAAATCAATTCACTTTATGTCCCGATCCAACACATCATCACCTATGACAACGTGCCAATGTTTCTATTTACAGAGTCCACCTCCGTTGGTCAAGACAAACCATCTCCCTATAGAGATATAGACAACATAACAATCTTTACATGAATAAAGCACTCAACTTCATTCCCTCGATTGTAGGTCTTATGATTTAGACCGTCACCTTAAGAATCGTGTCTTTCGCATAATCTGTCCATCATATGCCCAATTCTTAAGGTTTAGACCGACAATCTCAGACTATTGTTTGCTTAACATGCATTCAACAAATATGAACATAAAGAAGACAAGATTTGGTACATAAACAATAAATAAATTCTTTATTTATAAAAATGTCTCCAAAAACTTATTGCATGTTTACTCCTTAGGGCATACATGTCTAACACCATCTTCTAGATCCGTCTTCTCTAAATAATTATTTAATTATAAAATTCTTACAAATTTAAAATCGAATAATAATTCCTAGACGGTGATGATAGTCCACCATCTAATTACATGAAAAGCTTAGATATACATTCTAACCTCTAAGGAACCAGGACTGAGCATAAATTAATTAATCAATAAATAATTAAATAATAATTTAATCAATCATAATTAATTAATAAGCATTCACATATAATCTATGACAATATAAATATATAAAACCCTAGAGTGTCAACTCTTTAAAAAATTAAATTCAAGCATAGGAGAGAGCAATATCACATAATTTATAAATATAGCATAATCATAAAATCATAGATTTATGAAAAAACCATAGCTTTGATACCAATTGTTGGAAAAATAGTACGCAGCAAAAATTTTAAAATTTTTATACTAGAGTATTTTCTAAAATACAAGTTTGACACACTATATGCACAAATTAACTAGATCTTACTAACCTTTTAATCTAGAAGAGCTCCTTGTAATTTGTGAAGAGAAAGGCATTCTAAAAGAGTCTCAACCAACTGGTCTTCTTTGCTACGCTCTATCCACGATTGGATTATGTATGGGTGCACATTGTACAACTCTTTCCCAGTGACTCTCCTTCCAACCAATTGAGAAAACTTAGAACTAGGGACAATAGCTCTCGAGGGAGTTTCAAAGACTCACAGATAGAGTGCTCACTTTAGATTTCTTAACTGATCTGAATAACTATGAGTCTTACTCCCTATTTATAGAGGTTAGGCCTAGTGGTTAGTCCTTATCAGATAAGGCCTCAAAAATTCAGATCTAGATCAATATCTAATAAAATCGTATAAAAACACGTGATCAAATTATCGTTTAATCGACAAGTCAAACTGGCAGATCGGCCTATCGAACTTACTTCATTGGTAGGTCAAACCTGAAGACCGACTTGCCGAACTTATGATAAATGATTCATACAAATCTTTTATTTCCCACCCAAGATTCTTTGGGATAAATCCTCTGTTTTAATTCAAATAACCCAATAGAGAAGTTATATGATTAAAACAACTTTATCTAGATAATCTCTAGGAAAATAAATATTCCCAATAATTCAATAAGTTTATCTTGAATTAATTTTCATAAAATTAATTCAACTTATAAACAGACATGAATTATCTGATCATATCGAATTTCAGCCAATTTGATATCTTGACATAAGTCACCAATTTATTGGAAAAGCATGTCGTATCGTTACAGGATTTATTATGAGCTAGAGAAGGGGACCTGATGGTCTATATAGTTCAAGCTCCTGATAATTATGAAATCTAATATCCTAGATATCCATTTCATAATTATCAAGTCTAACATTACTCCACTAAAAGCTTAGAGCTACACTCCGAACTATATAGAATTACAAAGCCCAAATAGCTAAGTCTCCATGACATATCATAATGTGTCGTATCCCTATACGATTATCCATGATTGGCTTAAGGATGAATTCTATCTTACCTTCCTGATTATTTTTCTCTTACGTTCCATTATCTCACCATTGAAAAACTTACCATCTAAAGACAGTATACCATTTGGTTACACCTATGTATCCAAATGGTTGAGTGCTCTAGTATTCCAATTACAGGATAATGCATATAAGAGGATATTAACAACTCCGAAAGAGGAGCTATGGATTTTGTATCTATGAATAGCAAGTCTAAGCTATCAAGAGTCATGTCTCCAATGTACTAATATGCGTACCAACATGAATTATGGGTGTCACCCTTTGGTACATCAAAAGACATAAGTCAAAGCAACAGGCCTACTATTCATCTCAGGATTATGATACAGCACATATGATTGTCTAAAGTGAATTGATTTACTAACACAAAATTATTAATCCAAATCAATTACACTTTATATGACAATGCACCATTGTTTCTATTCGTAGAGTCCACTTCTGATGGCTAAGACAAACCATCTTCCATTAGAGATATAGACAAAATAACAATCATTGCATAAATAAAAGCGTCCAACTTTATTCCCTCGATTGTGAATTTTATGACTTAGAACATCACCTTTAGAATCATGTCTTCCGCATAATCTATCTATCATATGCTTGATTCTAAAGACTTAGACCGACAGTCTTAGACTTTTTTTGCTTATCATACATTGAACAAATATGAACGTAAAAAGGACAACAATTTGGTATATGCATAATAAATAAACTCTTTATTGATAAAAATATCTCCAAAAACATATTACATTTTTACTCCTTAGGGCATGCATGTCTAACACTTCTAACAGTTGTTCTATATGCCCATAAAAATTTGGTAATTTGTCAGCCTAGAGACCCCTTTTTTTCTTCTCACTTCTTCTACAAGCATTCAAATATTGCTTTGTTTGAAGATTCCACTTGTAATACCAAAGAAATTCTTAGTACATTATCCGTACAATTATTAAGAGTTATGTTGAGCAATATAAGTGCTACAAGAATTATTGTGTAAATCCAATTTTTGTGACAAAAACCATAAAAGTAAATATGGGACTTGTAGGATTAAATATTATGCTATAGTCCTAAGTGAAGTACGAATTATATAAAGATAATTGTTAGTTTATGAGCAAGGAGAAACTAAGCTATAAAGCTTAATTGTTGCAAAATGTATTACAACAAATTTTAAAATAAAAATGTAGTATAAGAAAAATATAGTATGAAAAATATGAAAATTATACAGTAACAAATTAAGCATATAGAAGTTGTGCAATATGAGAATAATGTAGTAGAAAGGTTACATATCTTTATACAGTATCGAAATTATGTAGTATAGAATTATACTATATAAGATTAAGCAGTGAGGGAATTATACTTTGGAGAATGTGAAGGCTATAGAGAAATACTACGCAGTGTAAATTTGGACTGTTAAAAAGGTTGATGTGGGACCTACAGGACACCTCAAAAGTTGTAGAAAACTCCACAAAGTTCCCACTGAACCCAAATTGGACAAGTAGTATGGGACAATTTTACTTTGCAAATTAGTCCCTAATTTGAGAACTATAAACACCTAAGGGTATTTATGAAATAAAAGTTTGTTTTTTCCATCAACAAATTATCCTACCTTCCCGATAAGAAACCACCCCTGGTAGTTCAATATTTCTCAAAGTTTTTCATGAATTAAGCCTCCATGTTATTCAGAGAAGCATGAACAAGTGTTTTCTAGGAGGAGTAATTAGTTTTAAGGTAAAACCCTTAACTTTCTTCAATGTGTTTTAAAGCTTTTATTCAAGTTAAGAGTAGGATTTTTATGGTATGTCAAGAACTAGATGCCAAAATATTTTACAAGCTTTCAATTGCTAAAAGGAGAGGATAAACACTTTGGATTGTCTAGGTAAAATCCTAACCTCTCAAGCTGAGTTAAAGTTTATGTTTTTATTGCATATCAAGTGTTTGATGTAATTTATGGATTATAGCATGTAAAAAAACCTATATGGTATGGTTTGTTTATGTGTTAAGTGCTTACTAGAAAGGATTTATATGAAATTAAACTCAAGAAAAATAAGCTAAAATTGTTTACAGTGTAAAAGTGTGTTCGAGGGCATTTTTGAGAGATATAAGTTTTTGACAAACTTGGAAGCCGAGCTGCCTTCTAAGCTTAACACAAAATTTATTAGAAATATCATAATGGACAACTTTCGTGAGGAAATCTTTCTCAAATTCCAATTAGAATAAGCTAAGAAATACTAATTTTGGTTTTATCCATTTTAAAAAATGGCCAAAACTCCATTAAGATGATTGATTTTGGGAAAAGTTAAACCACAAATGTTGTAGATCTCATCGAAATTTTTAGGATTTGTGAAATAAGATTTCCAATAATTCAGCATTGATTTTAAGTTACAGATTTTACGAGATTTAATCATGAAATTTCAAAACAGAAAAATCAAAAAAATGTTTTAAAATTGTTTGAGTTTGACAAAGGAGCTCTTATAAGTTATACTTTTTGAGAAAAACTAGATATTATGGTATAATACATTTAGTTTTGGTTCCAGGGGCAAAACTGTAAAAATTTTTATGTTTTAGGCCAAAACTATGAAACCATGTGGAGTATAAATTTTAAATATATAAACATGATTTTCTACGCATCCATGGGCAACAAATAATATTATTTTTTAAAGCCCAAAAGGAATTGGGAATTTTTTTTTTAGAAAAACCCACTAAGGATAAAATCATTATTTTTTAAAAAATCAGCTAAAATAGATCTCGAGCCCTCTGATTTAGCTAAACATCCTAGACAAGAAATGTTCTGTATCATGTTAGTTGCAAAACTGTCTAGTAAAATGTGAAATTTGACTATGAAATGTTTAAGTTAAGAAGTATAGAAATAGATTGACACAAAGCCAACTAATAGAGGAAAAAGAATAAACTGGAAACACTAAAGCGAGATTTAGGTAAGTTTTAAACACCTACGTATGGCATAAAGAAAACATTTTCAATTGCCTTATATATGTTTGAATATGCTAGTATTTGTTATGTTTAATGTTTAAACACTAAGCCATGATATATGGTATATCTAGCACTTGATATGCTCACTAAATTTTATAAGAATGGTAAACTAAAGTGATTAATTTAGGGTCGTACTAGTTTTCTTAAATGAGGTTTATAAGTTTCCCAAAGATAGGAGCATTATGTTAAGGTTATGTCTCCCACAAAGAGGTGCAAAACAAGTCTCCCACGAAGAGGAGTATTATGTTAAAGTTACGACCTTGGTGTCGATGATATTGGTACGTAGACTTAAGCGCATAGTTCAAGAAAAGATAAAAATGATAATAAGAAGTTCATAAGTGAAAGAATGATAATAAGATGTTCATAAATGAGCATAAATGGACTCATACATTGTGAGGTATGATTTATGAAAAACATTTTAAGAAATGTTTTACGAGTCTCTATTGGAAAACAAGTACGTAGTAGAATTTTAAAATTTTAAATCAGAGTATTTTCTAAAACACAAGTTTGACATACTAAATATAAAAATTAATGACAAATCTTACTAGCCTCTTTTGTATACTAAAGTGGGCCCAAATCCGTGTAGAGAAAAACATTTCAAAAGAGCCCCAACCAACTGGTCATCTTTGCTATTCTCTATCCACGATGGAAGTATATGTGGTCACACATCATACAGTTCTTCCTTAGTAACTCTCCTTTCAAACACTTAAGAATACCTAGAGTTAGGGTTCTTGATGTTGAACAATAGCTCTTAGGGAGTTTCAGAGTTTCTCAAACTAGAGTATATGCTTCTCAACAGACCTAAATAACTGAGAAAGCTCTCCCCCTATATATAGTGGTCGAATTTGGGGTTAAGCCTTATCAGATTAGGCTTCAAAATTCGAATCTGGATCAACTTCTAATGAAAAATGTGTCCAAAACTTGTATATAGATTATTGCAAAATCGGTAGGCCGAACTTACTCCATCAGCAAGCCAAACTAATGCATCGGCCTACCAAACTTATGATAATCTAAATCCATGAGAATATCTTATTTTTCACCTAAGATTCTTAGACAATGCCTCAGTTTTAATTCAAATAACCTAATAAAAAAGTTACTTGATCAAAATAGTCATGTCCTGAGTAATCCCATAGAAAATAAAATATTATCCAAATAATTCGACATGTTTATCTAGTATCAATTTACAAAACTAATTTAACCGATAAACTGGAATCTATGACCCAGATGTCACTGGATTCCTCAACCAAACAAGTTTCTAAATATAGAAGATCACACCTACCTCCCTTGGAAAGGAAGTCCTTGTAATGCTTCTTTATATGCCTGACCTTACCATAGAAGAAGCACTTAAGCTTCTTTAGGTTCTTCTTCTTCTTCTTCTTGCTCTTGGTAGCAGCAGGAATAGAAGACTTCCCATTCTTGGCCCGTTGCTTCTTTCCATTCCCAGAGTTAGGATTGGAACCAGAAGTAGCTACCATGTTGCCTCACCACCAACAGGAGACTCCCTGATCAGCAGTTCAAACTCCTGTAACTGTTTCATTAGTTCTGTCAAGGTCATATCTTGTCTATTACTTAAATTAAAGTAGCTCTAAATGAAATAAATTCCTTAGACAGAGTCTCAAAGACCATAGTCATCTAAGTTTCAGCATCGATGTCAGCTCCATTGGTTTGAGCCTTAGCGAGGTAACCCATAACCAAAATCATGTGCTCCTTTATAGATGTCCCCGGTCTCTGTCTACAGTTTAAGAGTTTTCAAAGCGCCCCTTGCCTCTTTGTTATGGCCTGGCCTCCAAACATGTCCTCAAGATTATCCAAGATTTGCTTCGCAGTCTCATAATCCTGATGTTGAGCCTGCAGTACGTTGTTCATGTTAGCCATAACATAGCAGCGGGCCTGATCATTAGCATCTTTCTAGCGATCGTATGCTTGGAATTGCTCATTACTTGAGTCTTCCGCAGGCTCGGGAGGACAAGGGGTTGTCAGTACATATTTCAGTTTCTCAAAGGATAGGACGATGTCCAGGTTCCGTTTTCAATCGTTATAATTCTCGCCGGTTAATTAGTTTTTGTCAAGTATCGATGATAAAGCGTTTTTAGACATTTTCAATCTACAATAAAGAATCATATACCAAACATAAGAAAAAATATATAATAATTTAGTAAGATAACACAATCATGTAAAATCATACAAATGTGTTTATGTGTCAAAACCTTGAAAATATCACAACCTTACAACGATAATTCCCAACTCATATTCCAACAAGCTCCTAGGGGAGTCATGTCAAATTCAATCAGGAACACGGATCTTCTCCTGATTAATATATGCCATCCAGGACCCATATGATCCAGCATATACTAATAATCGTTTCTTTGGCCATTAATTTTATTAACATAGCTCCTAGGGGAGGTTAATAATAAAATTAACGTGAGTGTTTAACCACCGTTTCAATATTTTATCCATGATTTATAATCACCACCTAGGGGCGTGCAACCATAAATCATACTAAAATACCTTATCCTTTCAGAGATCCAATCTGGTACATGATAGAAATCCCTTCCTCGGGGTCAGGACCACCATGTTCTTCCTATGGACCAACGATGGAGGGCTTAGGTCCTTTCTTCGAAAACCTTCTCCCACTCAATCTTTTGAAGTCAAGGTTTTATTTTAAAATTATGCATGAACAATTTTAATATGAGCGGCACTCCCTATTCTATATCACATGTTATCAATATACATGGTAAATCATATTATAATGCAGACAAGCAAAGCAATCAAGCAAAACTACAAGCAAAATAATTATAACTGTTATATTTTGGTTCCACCCTAGAGAATAGAAAACTAAGATTACAAGAGATTAATCGAGACATTTATCGATTTTTCATCCTTGAATCCTCAAGCTGTATCATTCTTCATGTAATATCCATCTTCAAGTCTTCAATCCCGTATGAATCGAATACTTCATATTTCGGTCATATCCAAATTTAATGTTTCTCAGAATCGTCCCAAAAATAAAATTAAAACTACACCGGAAAAATTACACCTTTTTTGGACACTAGGCAGCTCTCGGTCGGCAGGCTGATCTGGATGATCGGCCAGCCAATCATGAAGGTTCGGCCTGCCAGCAGAGCACCTCAATTTCTGCCCCACTGTCTGCGTGTCAGGACCACACGTCCGGCCTGTCGATCTGTGACCTTCGGCCTATCGAACTAGTGAGGTCCGGGATGCCGAACGAGCAGAAAACCCTCATTCCAGAAAATACAATTTTAATGCAATTCATCGTTTTTATTTTCAATAATTCAAAAACATAAAATTAGAGACTCAGGAAATACCTGGGCGCGCCATCATCAATCTTCTAGATCCGTCTTCTCTGAATAATTATTTAATTACAAAACTTTTACAAATTAACAGACAAATAACAATTCCTAGACGGAGATGATAGTCTGCCATCTAATTGCATGAAAAACCTAGATACACATTCTAACCTCTAAGGAACCATAACCGGTATTTATTAATTAATAAATAATTAAACAATGATTTAATCAACCATAATTAATTAATAAATATTCACCACATAATCCATGACAACATATATATTATATAGAAACCTAGAGTGTCATCTCTCTATAAAATTCAATTCAAGCATAGGAGAGATTAAGATCACAAAATTTATGCATATAACATGATCACAAACTTGCAAATTTATGTAAAAATTGCGGATCTGATACCAATTGTCGGAAACAAAGTGCGCAGCGGAATTTTAAAAATTTTTCATCAGAGTAATTTCCAAAACACAAGTTTCACATGTTATATGTATAAATTAGACAGATCTTACTAACCTCAGTGTGCCGAAGAACCTCCACAACCTGTGTAGAGAAGTAACGTTCCAAAAGAGCCTCAACCAACTGGTCTTCTTTGCTATTCTCTATCCACAACCGGAGTGAGTGTGGGCTCACATGTACAGCTCTTCCACCAGTGACTCTCCTTCCAACCAATAGAGAGAACCCAAAGCTAGTGCTCATGATTTGTGAACAAAAGCTCTCAGGGAGTTTTCAGATGCTCACTAGAAGGGTATCACTCTTAATCTCTCAAATTGATCTGAGTAAATCATGAGACTCACTCCCTTTTTATAGCTATTGGTCCAGGGGTTAGTCCACATCAGATTAGGCCTCAAAAACTCGAAACAGAATCAAGTTCGGATCAATATCTGATAAGATCCACATGAAACTGTGTAATCTTATCTCCCACTAATCGGCAGGCCGAACATTCTAATCGGCAGGCCAAACAGGCCAATTCGACAGGCCGACCACGTCATTCGGCAGGCCAAACTTCGAGAAAAGATCTCCACGAATCTTTTATTTTCCACCCGAGATTCTAAAGGATAAAGTCTCAGTTTTGATTCAAATAACCCAATAGAGAAGTTATCTGATCAAAACAAACTTTATCAAGATAATCTCTAAGAAAATAAATCAATTCACAATAATTCTACAAGTTTATCTTGATCTAATTTGTCCAAAATTAAAACAACCGATAAACAGACAAGAATTATCCGGTCGCAATAATTCAACAAGTTTATCTTGAACTAATTTCTTACAAAATTAATTCAACCAATAAACAGACATAAATTATTTGATTCTTACAAATTTTAAACCAATCTGATAAATCCGACATAAGTCACCAATTATTGGAAAAGCACGCCATGTCGTCACAGGACTTTGTGAGCTAGCAAAGGGTACCACAATGGACCTATAAAGTTCAAGCTCATGATAATTATGAAACCCAATATCCCAGATATATATTTCATAATTATCAACTCCAACGCTACTCCACTAAAAGCTTGGAGCTGCACTCTCAAACTTTATAGAATTACGAAGCTCGTGTAGCTAAGTCTCCATGACATATCATAGTGTATCGCATCCCCATATGATCATCCATAATCGGCTTAAGGACAAGTTCTGTCTTACCTTCCTGATTATTTTTATCTTACGTTCCATTGTCTCACCATTAGAAAACTTACCATCTAAAGATAGTATACCATTCGGTTACACCTATGTACCCAAATGGTTGAGCGCTCCAGTTTTCCAATTACAGGACAACGCATATAAGAGGATATCATTACTCCTAAAGAGGAGCTATGGATTCCATATCTATGAATAACAAGTCTACGCTATCAAGAGTCATGCCTCCAACGTACCGGTATGCACACCACTATTGAGATGTGGGTGTCACCCTTTGGCACATCAAAAGACACAAGTCGAGATAACAGGCCCACAATTCATCTCAGGATTAAGATACAATACAAATGACTGTCTAAAGTGAATCGATTTGCCGAGATAGAATTATTAATCCAAATCAATTCACTTTATGTCCTGATCCAACACATCGTCACCTATGACAACGTGCCAATGTTTCTATTCACGGAGTCCAACTTCGATGGTCAAGACAAACCATCTCCCAAAAGGGATATAGACAACATAACAATCTTTACATGAATAAAGTGCCCAACTTTATTCCCTCGATTGCGGATCATATGTTTTAGACCGTCACCTTAAGAATCGTGTCTTCTACATAATCAGTCCATCATATGCCCAATTCTTAAGGTTTATACTGACAGTCTCAGACTACTGTTTGCTTATGATACATTCAACAAATATGAACGTAAAGAGGACAAGATTTGGTATATATAAATGAATAAATTCTTTATTGATAAAAATGTCTCCAAAAATGTATTACATTTTTACTCCTTAGGGCATACATGTCTAACAATCTCCCACTTGCACTAAGTGAGTAAATACAGCAAATTTCGCATCCCCATAGCTTCCACATGCCACTCGAAGACTCTCCCAATAAGTGTCTTCGTAAATGGATCAGCTAAATTATCATCTGACGCGATCTTGCACGCTGTGACATGCCCGCCCTCAATGAAGTCCTTTATCACATGATACTTTCGATCAATATGCTTACTCTTCTTGTGAAATCTTGGTTCCTTAGCATTAGCTACCGCCGCACCGTTATCACAGTACAGTGATACTGCTTTATCCATACCAGGAACTACCTCTAGATCCCCAAGGAACTTACGGAGCCACACTGCTTCTTTCGAAGCATCACTACCCGCCACATACTTGGCCTCCATCGTTGAATCCGAAGTGCAATCTTGCTTCGCACTTCTCCAACTGATGGCACCGCCACCCAGAGTAAACACAAACCCCGAAGTCGATTTCCTAGAATCCAGACAGGATTGAAAATCCGAATCAGTGTATCCTAGAGGAGTTAAATCCTCACCCGAATACACAAGCATATACTCTCGAGTCCTTCTCAGGTACTTGAAAATATGCTTTACCGCAACCCAATGGTTCGGTCCTAGATCCGCCTGAAATCGACTTACAATCTCGACTGCATAGCTAATATCCGGTCGTGTGCAAAGCATGGCATACATGAGACTACCCACTGCCGAAGCATAAGGCACCTTCTTCATGTATTCTCTTTCTTCATAAGACTTTGGAGAGTCTTTCTTAGAAAGAGTAATTCCAGACCTAGATGGTTGCCCACCTTTCTTGGAATCCTGCATTGCAAACCTCCTGAGAATTTTATCTATGTAGCCGGCCTGAGACAAAGCTATCATTTTGTTCTTCCTATCCCGATAGATCTGGATACCGAGAACAAAATTAGCCTCACCTAAGTCCTTCATGTCAAACTGCTTGGTCAACCATAATTTGACCGATGACAACGCCCCAACATCATTGCCAATTAGCATAATGTCATCTACATAGAGCAGTAGAAAAACCACCTTCCCATCTTTAATGTGTTTGTAAACACATGGCTCATCCATGTTTTGTGAGAACCCATAAGTCTTGATCACTTGATCAAATCTTATGTTCCAAGAACGAGAAGGCTGCTTAAGTCCATAAATAGACTTTAGCAGCTTACAAACCTTACCCTCTTGACCCGCGACCTTGAACTCGTCTGGTTGTTCCATATAAATGGACTCATCAAGATAGCCATTCAGAAAAGCCATCTTGACATCCATCTGCCAAATCTCGTAGTCGAGAGCGATAGCTATGGATAAGAGAATCCGGATAGACTTAAGCATGGCTACAGGCGAAAGGTTTCCTCATAATCGATTCCTTCCTTTTGCGTATAACCCTTAGCTAGCAGTCTAGCCATAAAGGTTTCGATCTTTCCATCCACTCCTCTTTTCCTCTTGTAAATCCACTTACACCCTATGGGTTTTACCCCTTCGGGAAGATCCACAAGCTCCCAGACCCGATTAGTCTCCATAGACTTCATCTCTATGTTCATGGCCTCTGTCCAGAGTCTTGAATCAACATCCTCCATAGCTCCCAGACCCTATGGGTTTTGCCCCTTCGGGAAGATCCACAAGCTCCCAAACCCGATTAGTCTCCATAGACTTCATCTCTATGTTCATGGCCTCTGTCCAGAGTCTTGAATGAACATCCTCCATAGCTTCTGCGTAAGTATAAGGATCCCTGTCATGTTCATCCGGTTCAGCCAAAAATACCTCCCCATTGAACATATACCTTTCAGGTTTACGCCCGATCCTCCCACTACGCCGAAGCCCCTGAGGTTGTTGTTCAGGTTTGTTTGGTTTTTCTACACCGATTGGAATGGTTTCGTTCGGAACCTTCCGGAGTGAACGGATCATCCCTCAACTCCTCAAGCACCACTTTGCTTCGAGGTTTAAAGTCGTCCATGTAACTCTCCTCAAGGAAAGTTGCATTAGTTGAAACCACGACTTTATTTTCCTTTGGGTTATAAAAATAACCCCCTTTAGTCCCTTTTGGATATCCTACAAATACGCAAACTTCCAAACATGCTTCCAACTTATTCGGATCCTGAAATAGGACATGAGCCGGACATCCCCATATGCGAATATGGTTTAAGGATGTCTTCCGTCTTGTCCACAACTTGTGAGGAAAGGATAAAGGCAATGATGAATAACTCTTCATGGACCTAATCATGTCCAACAAAGTCCTATTCCTTCTCTCCGCTACGCCATTCTGCTGCGTAGTGCCCAGTGCAGTCAAATGTTATAAAATCCCATTCTCTAATAAGTGTCCCAAGAACTCATCAGAAAGGTATTCCCCACCTCGATTAGATCAAAGTGCCTTTATGGGCCTACCCAATTGCTTTTCCACCTCAGCCCGAAACTCCCTGAACTTATCATAAGTTTTGTCTTTGTGGTGAATTAGGTACACATACCCATATCTTGAGTAATCGTCAATAAAAGTGATGAAGTACTAATGCCCTCCTAGTGCCCGGATGTTCATCGGCCCGCAAACATCACTATGCACAAGTTCTAGAACCCCTTCAGCCCTATTGCCCTTAGACCCGTATGGTCTTTTGGTCATTTTACCCTCCAAACAAGATTCACATTGAGGTATAGATTCTACCTTTAAGTTACTTAAAGGTCCATCCCTTACCAACCTTTGAATCCTATTCAGGTTAATATGGCCAAGGCGCAAATGCCAAAGATAAGTCTTATTAGAGTAAGAAGTTTTAAGTCTTTTTGAGTCATTATCATTTATCTCAGCATTAAGCAATAAGTTCATCTTAGGTTTGATAAAATATAGATTATTTTGCATCCATCGAGAACAGATAAAAGATTTGTTTTTACGAATCACCATTTTTCATTAAAAGATACCACATAGGAGTCTTTAAATAAAGAAGATACAGAAATTAAATTCCTTTTAAATTTAGGAACATAAAAACAATCTCGCAAAATTAAATTCATATAATTATCAAAGTAAAGATGGACATCTCCTACTGCTTCTGTTGAAACCAAGGATCCATCGCCCATCCGAAGCGTTAAGTCTTCACGTAGCAGACTTCTCGTTTCTTTGAATCCTTGCAGAGAAACACACACATGATTACTTGCACCGGAATCTATGACCCAGATGTCACTGGATTCCTCAACCAAACAAGTTTCTAAATATAGAAGATCACACCTACCTCCCTTGGAAAGGAAGTCCTTGCAATGCTTCTTTATATGCCCGACCTTGCCACAGAAGAAGCACTAAAGCTTCTTTGGGTTCTTCTTCTTCTTCTTCTTGCTCTTGGTAGCAGCAAGTATAGAAGACCTCCCATTCTTGGCCCGTTGCTTCTTTCCATTAGAGAGTTAGGATTGGAACCAGAAGCAGCTACCATGTTGGCCTCACCACCAACAGGAGACTCCCTGATCAGCAGTTCAAACTCCTGTAACTGTTTCATCAGTTCTGTCAAGGTCATATCCCGTCTATTGCTTAAATTAAAAGTAGCTCTAAATAGAATAAATTCCTTAGACAGAGTCTCAAAGACCATAGTCATCTGAGTTTCAGCATTGATGTCGGATCCATTGGTTTGAGCCTCAGTGAGGTAACCCATGACCAACATCATGTGCTCCTTTACAGATGTCCCTAGTCTCTGTCTATAGTTTAAGAGTTTTCGAAGCGCCCCTTGCCTCTTTGTTATGGCCTGGCCTCCAAACATGTCCTCAAGATTATCCAAGATCTGCTTCGCAGTCTCGTAATCCTGATGTTGAGCCTGCAGCACGTTGTTCATGCTAGCCATAACATAGCAGCGGGCCAGATCATTAGCATCTTTCCAGCGGTCGTACGCTTGGAATTGCTCATTACTTGAGTCTCCCGTAGGCTCGGGAGGACAAGGGGTTGTCAGTACATATTTCAGTTTCTCAAAGGATAGGACGATGTCCAGGTTCCATTTTCAATCGATATAGATCTCACCGGTTAATTGGTTTTTGTCAAGTATCGATGATAAAGCGTTTTTAGACATTTTCAATCTATAATAAAGAATCATATACCAAACATAAGCAATAATATATAATAATTTAGTAAGATAACACAATTATGTAAAATCATACAAATGTGTTTATGTGTCAAAACCTTGAAAATATCACAACCTTACAACGATAATTCCCAACTCAGAATCCAACAAGCTCCTAGGGGAGTCATGTCAAATTCAATCAGGAACACGGATCCCCTCCTGATTAATATATGCCATCCAGGACCTGTATGATCCAGCATATACTATTAATCATTTCTTTGGCCATTAATTTTATTAACAGAGCTCCTAGGGGAGGTTAATAATAAAATTAACGTGAGTGTTTAACCACCATTTCAATATTTTATCCATGATTTATACTCACCACCTAGGGGTGTACAACCATAAATCATACTAAAATACCTTATCCTTTCAGAGATCCAATCTGGTACATGATAGAAATCCCTTCCTAGGGGTCAGGACCACCATGTTCTTCCTATGGACCAACGATGGAGGCCTTAGGTCCTTTCTTCGAAAACCTTCTCCCACTTAATCTTTTGAAGTCAAGGTTTTCTTTTAAAATTATGCATGAACAATTTTAATATGAGCGGCACTCCCTATTCTATATGACATGTTATCAATATACATGGTAAATCATATTATAATGCAGACAAGCAAAGCAATCAAGCAAAGCTACAAGCAAAATAATAATAACCGTAATATTATGGTTCCACCCTAGAGAATAGAAAACTAAGATTACAAGAGAATAATCGAGACATTTATCAATTCTTCATCCTTGAATCGTCAAGCTGTATCCTTCTTCATGTAATATCCATCTTCAAGTCTTCAATCCATATGAATCGAACACTTCATATTTCTGGTCATATCCAAATTTAATGTTTCTCAGAATCATCCTAAAAATAAAATTAAAACTGTATCAAAAAAATTGCACCTTTTCTGGACACTTGGCAGCTCTCGATCGGCAGGCCGATCTAGGCGATGGGCCTGCCGATCATGAAGGTTCGGCCAGCCGAACTGAAAGTTTGGCCTGCCGGCAGAGCACCAAAATTTATGCCCCACTATCGGCCTGTCGGACCACACGTCTGGCCTGCCGATCTGTGAGCTTCGGCCTACCGAACTGTGAGGTCCGGCATGCCGACCGAGCAGAAAACCCTCATTCCAGAAAATACAATTTTAATGCAATTTATCAATTTTATTTTCAACAATTCAATAACATAAAATTAGAGACTCAGGAAATACTTGGAGGCACCATCATCAATCTTTAAGATCCAACTTTTCGTTCCGTCTTCTCCGAATAATTATTTAATTACAAAATTCTTACAAATTAAAAATTAAATAACAATTCCTAGACGGAGATGATAGTCCACCATCTAATTACATGAAAAATCTAGATACACATTCTAACCTCTAAGGAACCATAACCGGTATTAATTAATTAATAAATAATTAAACAATGATTTAATCAACCATAATTAATTAATAAACATTCACCACATAATCATGACAACATATATATTATATAGAAACCTAGAGTGTCATCTCTCTATAAAATTCAATTCAAGCATAGGAGAGATTAAGATCACAAAATTTATGCATATAACATGATCACAAACTTGCAAATTTATGTAAAAACTGCGGCTCTGATACCAATTGTCGGAAACAAAGTGCATAGCGAAATTTTAAAAATTTTTCATCAGAGTAATATCCAAAACACAAGTTTCACATGTTATATGTATAAATTAGACAGATCTTACTAACCTCAGTGTGCCGAAGAACCTCCGCAACTTGTGTAGAGAAGTAACATTCCAGAAGAGCCTCAACCAACTGGTCTTCTTTGCTATTCTCTATCCACAACCGGAGTGAGTGTGGGCTCACACGTACAACTCTTCCACCGGTAACTCTCCTTCCAACCAATAGAGAGAACCCAAAGCTAGTGTTCATGATTTATGAACAAAAGCTCTCAGTGAGTTTTCAGATGCTCACTAGAAGACTATCACTCTTAATCTCCCAAATTGATCTGAGTAAATCATGAGAATCACTCCATTTATATAGCTATTGGTCCTGGGGTCAGTCCGTATCAGATTAGGTCTCAAAAACTCGAAACAGAATCAAGTTTGGGTCAATATTTGATAAGATCCGTGTGAAAACTGTGTAATCTTATCTCCCGCTGATCGGCAGGCCAAACAGGCCAGTTCGGTAGGCCGACCACGTCATTCGGCAGGCCGAACTCCCGAGAAAAAATCTCTGCGAATCTTTTATTTTCCACTTGAGATTCTAAAGGATAAAGTCTCAGTTTTGATTCAAATAACCCAATAGAGAAGATATCTAATCAAAACAAACTTTATCAAGATAATCTCTAAGAAAATAAATTAATTCACAATAATTCTACAAGTTTATCTTGATCTAATTTATCCAAAATTAAATCAACCGATAAACAGACAAGAATTATCTGATCGCAATAATTCAACAAGTTTATCTTGAACTAATTTCTTACAAAATTAATTGAACTAATTTTTAGCAAGTTTTCAATGGATTTTTCATGGGTTGAAGGGGAAATTAATCCATGGTGTTTTTACATGAAAATGAAGCCTAGGAGGGAGTTCAAAGGAACTTGGAAGGCTAGAAATAAAAAGGGTGTTATTTAGGTAAGATTTAGATTTCAAAGTTTTGAAAATTTATGAATTTTGTTTTGATTTTTATTCTTTCAAACCCATATGGGTTCTTGAGCATGTATTTGATGAAATTTCATGTATATGTAATGTACGGCATGCTTAAGTTGTGAAATTTTGGTTTGTGGTGCAAAATGTTAATTTTTGCAAAAAGTATTATTTTTGTAAATTTGATGTTAATCTTAGTAAAAATGATGTTTGAGTATGAGGATGATTTGAATAAGGCATGGAACAGTTTCTGCAGGGGTAGATTTACAATTTTGAAATGGATTTTTATAAAAACGCCCTAGGGACTAAATTGCAAGAAAAAGTTCTTTCTCGACAGAATTGAAAAATGGCCAAAAATGCCCTTGTACAATGAGATTTTCACAAAAGTTAAAACATAAAAGTTATAGATCTCGACGAAACTGTTAGGCATTGCAAATAGTTTGTCAAAAATCTCGACCGATGGTTAGATTTTGATTTTTCAAGAATTTGTGAAAATTGTGAAAAATTTTAAAGAGGGAAAAAATGTCATTTCCCAAAGGATTTTGAATATGATACTTTGAGCAAAAATGATCCTTGAGAAAAATAGGAAATTTTGGAATAAAAAGGACAATTTCAGCCCTGGGGGCAAAATTGTCAAAATTTTAGTTTAGGGCTAGATTGTAAAGTTTTATAGAAAGAGGGGTTTAGGTATGAAATAAGGAGATATGGGCCACTAGGGCATGATTTTAAAGTTAATATGTGGCTATTTTTGTTAAGAAAACAAAATCGAGAATGGGTAGGTCAGAAGGGGCCACTGAGGGCAAAATCGTCATTTTGGCCCGAATAACCCGAATCGTTTAGAAATGTTTCAAATAGGAAAAGAAAATGATTAGAAAGATTTCCGCCCTTTGTTAGTAATGATAGGGTAGAGTTAGATAGAAATAAGAAAACCAGTGACTTTTGGAGTTGTATACAATTATGCAACTCAATATATTGACTAACGAATGTTTTGTGTTGAAACAAAATAGAGTATCGGCTAATGGCTTTGAAATTGGCCAACAAGATCCTAGAAATATGGGACAAAGGAAAATGAAGGTCGATTTACACAATACATGAAATCAAGTAAGTACCATTCCCACCTACAGTATGAAAATGTACGTACAGAATGTATGTACATGTATACCTGAGTATATATTAAGGTGTAAACTTGTGAGTTTGCTATAAAATGAATACCTAGAGGTATAGTATGGATATATATGAATATACAATTAAAATACCTGAGTGTGTAACATGTTATGTTGTCACGCCCCGGAGTACGGGAGGTGACGTGGCAGAATATTTAGATTAATTAAAAGAGAATTTAATTGAAACCGATAGTTTAAGAATCAAATTAAAAGAGAAATAAGAAGATTTCCACCACATTTTTATAAAAGAATTTATAAATATTAAACGAGTAATAAAAATTAAATAAAAACCGCGAGTATGGGTTCCACAACCCACAACTTGTGCACACACATGGTACTGACAATATCATAAATACAATCACAGTCCAGATACAAATAAAATTAAAATCTTATATGCCTTGATTAAATAATACAAAATACAAATCAATCCTCCTATTGCTCCTGAGTTCGGTCCGAAGAATCCTCTCCAAACCTAAATGGGAAACCACCTAGAGGGGGAAAAATTTAAAACAATAAAACGTGAGCGAAAGGCTCAGTAGGACTAGGTTTTATAAAATAATTTAATTTGGAGAAACATTTCATTGACAGGAGTACTCAAAAGAAAATTTAAATAAATAAATAAATACATAATTTGAGTAGAGCCATTCTAACAGAGAACAGTCTACTCGTACAATAGAAAACACCATTTTTCTTTTACCTAGGCAAACCATGATATCACCACCGTAGTGGCCCAGCTGGGTTTTGGGACCTACCCCCAAGGTCGATCGCTACACGACCCGATCTCTGATATGGCATCATGCCTATGTGTTTATTATCATTATCATTCAAAACCCAATTACAGAGTGTTGTCAATTACATTCATTATGAAATTCATTTCAGATCACGGTATATTAAAATATAACCGATAAATTCATTTTCAAACAACCGTTGAAAAATTTTTGATAGAAATCCTATTCAAAGCCAAATCATTTAAAAAAAAACCAGGCTACCAAAGAAATAGGATAGAAGTCCTACCTCAATACTCGTGCCGGTGCCCCACACCGTAATCCCGGTCCGCTATACGTTAGCTCCATGGAACCACGAACGATCCTAGATACAAACTAAGTCGATCAATATCTAGTTCGAGACATTCTATGTTACTAAACAATTTCATGACGTCCTAGTGTGCTATTTGTACCTTTAAAATCATCCTATAAGGTTGGAATTTAAATCAGGGTTCAAAACAGTGAAAACGGTGAAAAATCACAAAATTTTCCATGCCTCGGTCGGCCTGCTGGACTCCCTGATTCGGCTTGCCGAACTGCACAGTTCGGCCTGCCGGAAGCAAAGTTCGGTCAGCCGAACACTTCCCCAGGTTCGGCCTGTCGGTCGGAAGAACACCGGCCTGTCGGTCGGAAGAACACCGGCCCGTCGATCATCACTCCGGCCTGCCGAACTGGGAAAATCCAGAAATCCCAGCCACGGGTTTCTCGATCCCCAAAATTCAAATCTTGATTCTAACCAGTTTTTCTCAAATCCCAGGCATGAAAAACAATCATAGTTGATAGAAAAACATACTAGAACATGTTTGGACTCATTTAAACAAGATTTAAACTCGAAATCCTTAAAAATCTGAAAGTGAGAAAATGAGGAGAAAAATGAAAAATCTTGAATTCAATCCGTTTTTCTTCAATCTAAGCTTAGATTCTAGTTGTTCTAAGTTCATTTAACTCAAATCCACGGTTTTCTAAGCTTAAACAACCCTAGATTTCAAAAATGCACAAAATTGAAAATTTTGGAAAAAGTTTAGAAATTTCAAAACTAACCTCGAATTGAAGCTTCAATCCGTGTTCTCGGTTGCTAAATCACGTCCCCGAGCCTCCTCGTTGCTATCCTGAAGCTTGGATTCGAAATTGGGTTTAAAAATTTGAGAGAGAATTGAGAGAGAGAGAGCTGCCGAGAGAGAGAGTCACGGGAGGGAAGAGAGGAGAGAGAGAGAATCGTGAGAGTGTGAAGAGAGAGGGAGAGAGAAAGGAAATAAATAGAGGAAATCGGTGGGCGGTTTTACTGTACGAAAACCATGTGCCGCCCACGGTTTTGCAAAACGAAGTATTTTTAACATTTTACAAATTGTTGTGTTTTAAAACTCAAAACATCATTTTAAAACAAATAAGAAATCATTTGAACACATCAGTTTAACAAAAGAACCAAAATTTCAAAATCCAACCCAATAATCAAATTTATGTTAAAACATTAATTATGGCACACTAATTCATCATTTATATTACATTAACATTAAATAAATTTCAGGGCGTTACAACTCTCCACCCCTAAAAGAAATTTCACCCTCGAAATTTACAACTCATTTCAGAAACAAAACAAATGCGGATACAATTCCTACATACTCGACTCTAGTTCCCAAGTGGCTTCATCAACCCCGTGATGCTGCCACACGACCTTTACCAACGGTATCTCATGACGACGCAAGCTAATCACTTTCTGGTCGATAATCTGAATCAGCACTTCTTTGTACGTCGTATCTTCCTGAACCTGCACATCGCGGAACGAAACTATCTTGCCCTGGTCAGGTGGACACTTCCTAAGCATCGATACATGAAACACATCGTGAACATGAGAAAGTTCGGGCGGAAGATCAAGCCGATAAGCGACCACACCAACACGTTGAGTGATCTCGAACGACCCAATATACCTCGGCGCGAGCTTCCCACTCACTCCGAACCGCATAGTTCCCTTACGAGGTGATACCCTCAAGAGAACGAAATCTCCAACCGCAAACTCTAAAGGTCTATGTGTAACGTCCCGAAATTTATTTAATATTAATGTAATGTAAATGATGAATTAGTGTGCCATAATTAAAGTTTTAACTTTAATTAGACTATTTGGTTGGATTTTTCGTTCTTGGTTGTTTTGTTAAATTGATACATTTAAATGATTTCTTATAGATTTAAAATGATGTTTTGAGTTTTAAAACACAACAATTTGTAAAATGTTAAAAATACTCTGTTTTACAAAACCGTGGGCGGCACATAGTTTTTGCACAGTAAAACCGCCCACCGATTTTCTCTATTTATTTCCCTCTTCTCTCTCTCTCTCCTCATTCACGTTTCACTCTCTCTCTCTTCTCTCTCTCGACAGCTCCCTCTCTCTCTCCAAAATCTCTTTAAAAAAAAAAAATTTTGATTTCCATTCGAATCCAAGCTTCGGGTTAGCAAGGAGGAAGCTCGGGGACGTGATTCGGCAACCGAGAACGCGGATTGAAGCTTCGATTCGAGGTTAGATTCGAAATTTCTAAACTTTTTACAAAATTTCCAATTTTGTGTGTTTTTGAAATCTAAGTTTGTTTTAGCTTAGAAAATCGTGAATTTGTGTTAAATGAGCTTAGAACAACTAGGATCTAAGCTTAGATTGAAGAAAAACGGATTGAATTCAAGATTTTTCGTTTTTCTCCTCTTTTTCTCATTTTTGGATTTTTGAGGATTTCGAGTTCAAATGTTGTTTAAATGATCCCAAACATGTTCTAGAATGTTTTTCTATCAATTATAGTTGTTTTTCATGCCTGGGATTTGAGAAAAACAGGTTAGAAACAAGATTTGGATTTTGGGGATCGAGAAACCCGTGGCTGAGATTTCTGGATCTTCCCAGTTCGGCAGGCCGAAGTTCATGTTCGGCAGGCCGGAGTGATGATCGGCAGGCCGGTGTTCTTCCGATCGGCAGGCCGAATCTGGGGAAATGTTCGGCAGGCCGAACTTTGCTTCCGGCAGGCCGAACTGTGCAGTTCGGCAGGCCGAAGCAGGGCGTCCGGCAGGCCGACCGAGGCATGGAAAATTTTGTGATTTTTACCCGATTTCACTGTTTTGAACCCTGATTTAAATCCCAACCTTATAGGATGATTTTAATGATACAAATGGCACACTAGGACATCATGAAATGATTTAGTAACATAGAATGTTTCAAACTAGATATTGATCGACTTAGTTTGTATCTAGGATTGTTCGTGGTTCCGTGGAGCTAACGTATAGCGGATCGGGATTACGGTGTGGGGTACCGGCACGAGTACTGAGGTAGGACTTCTATCCTATTTCTTTGGTAGCCTGGTTTTGAAATGATTTGGCTTTGAAAAGGATTTCTATCAAAATGTTTTCAACGGTTGTTTGAAAATGGTTTTATCGGTTATATTTTTATATACCGTGACATGAAATGAATTTCATAATGAATGTAATTGACAACACTCGGTAATTGGGTTTTGAATGATAATGATAATAAACACATGGGCATGATGCCATATCCGAGATCGGGTCGTGATCGACCTTGGGGGCAGGTCCCGAAACCCAGCTGGGCCACTACGGTGGTGATTTCATGGTTTGCCTAGGTAAAAGTAAACTGGTGTTTTGATTTGACGAGTAGACTGTTCTGTGTCAGAACAGTTCTACTCAATTTATTTATTTATTTATTCAAGTTCCATTTCTGTATAACTCCTGATAATGTTATGTTTCTTTGCATTAAATTATTTTATAAAACTTAGTCCTACTGAGCCTTTCGCTCACGTTTTATTGTTTTAAATTTCCCCCCCTTCTAGGTGGTTTCCCATTTAGGTTTGGAGAAGATTCTTCGGACCGAACTCAGGGGCAATAGGAGGATTTATTTACATTCTGTATTTATTAATCAAGGCATGTAAGATTTTAACTTCATTTATACTTGGACTGTAATTGTATTTATGATATTGTCAGAACCATGTGTGTGCATAAGTTGTGGGTTGTGGAACCCATATTCGCGGTTTTTATTCAATTATTATTATTTGCTAAATATTTATAAATTCGTTTATCAAATGTGGTGGAAAATCTCTTTATTTCTTACTTAATTGGATTCTTAAACACTTAATTTTAATTAAATTCTCTTTTAATTAATCTAAATATTCCGCCACGTCACCTCCCGTACTCCGGGGCGTGACAGAATGGTATCAGAGCTCAAGGTTATGAACCTTGGGAATTGTGCACACATAGGTTTGACAATGAAATACCTCTGACAGTCCAAATTTTTTTTTCAGAAGTGAGAGAATGGCACCTAGACGTCGTTCGACAGCTGACGCCGAGTTCGGGAATGATGAGGGCCTGATGAGGTCTATGATTGCGGCTTTCCGGCAGATGGCAGCCAGGACTAGACCGGAAGACTCCAGTGTTGGTAGTCGGCATGCTTTCTTTAAGGAATTTCGGTGGGCGTCTATTCCTACTTTTGATGGCAATGGGGATCCGCAGTTAGCAGAGTATTGGTTGGATTCGATCTTGAAGCATCTTGATACCCTTGGTGTGCCTGAGGAGTATCGTGTGGAATTCGCAGCGTATAAGCTCGAGGGTGGCGCCAACACCTGGTGGAAACAAACTAAGCGTCTGGAGCGCGGTGGCGATATCGGTTGGGACAAGTTCGAGGATCTGTTCTATGATCGGTATTTTCCGCAGGGATATAGAGATCAAAAGGCAGCTGAGTTTTATAGATTGCAGCAGGGTGATATGTCAGTTCGGGAGTACGAGGCAAAGTTTAGCGAGCTGGCTAGGTTTGCTCCATCAGCTGTGGCATTGGAGCGCGAGAAATGCATCAAGTTTCAGGAAGGACTCAAGGCTCCTATTCGACGGCAGTTGGTTGCTCTACGGCTTAGGGGTTTCGGGGAGCTTGTGTCGTCGGCGATCTCCGTGGAGAATGATTACGTGCAGTATTGTGAGGACCGAGCCAAGGCTTCAGGAGGACCGCAGAGGAGTGGCAGGAAGAGCATTAGTAGTCGTCCAGCTCCGGGGAAAGGCAAGCAAGGCGGTGCGACCAGTGGCAGTAGCAGTTCCTCTGGCAGCGGGCGCAGCAATCCCTACAGCTTTCATTGTCATTTCTGTCAGCAGCCCGGACACATCAAGAGGAATTGCCCGATCAGGAGTGCTCGTCTTGGATCGCAGACCGGGGAGGATGCCAGTCGTTCGTCTCAGCCTCAGCCTCAGACCCTACCTCCGCCTCCGCAGTACCCACAGTTGCAGTATCCGCAGTTTTCTCCTCAGCAATTCTCATATCCGGCACGGGGACAGCAGCCCTAGTATTTTCAGCGTAGCGTTCCTCAGTATAGAGCTCCGAGTACAGGTAGTGTGCAGTCATCTCCATCTCAGCAGTATCAGCCGAGTAATGCAGGACCCAGCAATGTCGGTAGAGGAAAAGGGAAGGCGCCAGTGCAGGTTCATGCAATGGCATCTGGAGGGTCAGATTCTCGGATTGGTAACGCGGTTGTCGATGGTATGGTTTTGGTTTCTAGATCTCTAGCTCGCGTTTTATTTGATACCGGTGCCTCTCATTCTCTCATTTCGAGTTCTTTTGTACATGCCTTGGGATTAGAAGTAGAAGAGTTTAAGGAACCCCTAGTCATAACTTCTCCTTTGGGGCGGGTGTGTGTAAATTGTATGTGTAAATCATGTAAAGTAAAGATTGGGGATGAGATTTTGAAAAGTGATTTGATTGTACTCCCCATGAGTTCCTATGATGTGATTTTAGGGATGGACTGGTTGTCTAGGTATAGTGCAGTTGTGGACTGCCAACTTAGAAAAGTGACCCTAGTGTCTGATAGGGGAACGGTAATCACTTACCAGGGTGGTGGTGATTGGCTAATGAGTGAGCGTCTCATGAAGTCATGTCTAGGAGGGCGAAGGAATCTAGATTGTTTTGCCTTTCTTGCCAATCTAGATTGCGAGCCCTATGTTTCGAGTAGTAGTGTAGCGATTCCGGTGGTTGATGAGTTCGAGGATGTCTTCCCCGACGAGTTATCAGGGTTACCACCGCATCGGGAGATTGAGTTTGGTATTGAGTTGTTTCCAGGGACATCACCGATTTCTATGGCACCTTATCGGATGGCGCCGGTAGAAATGAAGGAATTGAGGAAGCAACTTCAGGAGCTTGCTGATAAAGGATATATTCGGAATAGCACATCTCCGTGGGGAGCACCAGTTTTGTTTGCTAAGAAGCATGATGGGACTCTCAGGTTATGTGTGGATTATCGGCAGCTGAATCGTGTTACGGTGAAGAACAAGTATCCTTTGCCTAGGATTGATGAGCTATTTGATCAGTTGGGAGGTTCGCGTTACTTCTCGAAGATTGATTTGCGGTCAGGTTATCATCAGCTCAGAATCAAAGAAGAGGACATTCCCAAGACAGCTTTTAGGACTCGGTATGGGCACTTCGAGTTTCTGGTTATGTCTTTTGGGTTGACGAATGCTCCAGCAGCTTTTATGGATTTGATGAACAGGATATTTAGGCCGTATCTGGATCAGTTTGTGATCGTGTTCATCGATGATATTCTTGTGTATTCTAAGACATGGGAGGAGCATGAGCAGCATCTTCGGATCGTGCTTCAGACTCTGCGGGAGCACCAGTTGTATGCTAAGAGGGAAAAGTGTGAGTTCTGGTTGACTGAGGTCAAATTTCTGGGTCATATCATTTCGGAGCATGGTATTTCAGTGGATCCGTCCAAGATTGAAGCTATATTGGAGTGGGAACGACCAAGGAATGTAGCGGAGATTCGCAGTTTCTTAGGTCTTGCTGGATATTACAGGAAATTTGTAAAGGACTTTTCGAAGATTGCAGCTCCGTTGACGAGGTTGATCAAGAAAAATGTCAGGTTTGAGTGGGATGAAGACTGTGAGTCTGCTTTTCAGGAATTGAAGAACCGGTTGACTTCAGCTCCAGTATTAGTTATTCCTAGCAGTGACGAGCCGTATGAGGTTTATACTGATGCTTCAGGGCGCGGACTTGGATGCGTGTTGATGCAGCATGGACGTGTGGTTGCGTACGGATCGAGACAGCTACGACCTCACGAGCGGAATTATCCTACTCACGATTTAGAGCTGGCAGCGGTGGTCTACGCGCTGAAGATTTGGAGATGTTACTTGTATGGAGCATCGTTTCAGGTCTTCTCCGATCACAAGAGTTTGAGGCATTTGTTCACTCAGAGGGATCTCAACTTGAGGCAGCGCAGATGGGTGGAGTACATGGAGGATTATGATTTTGCGTTGCAGTATCATCCCGAAAAAGCTAATGTGGTAGCGGACGCGCTTAGCAGGAAGTCTTCAGGGATTCTCGCTTGCATGATTTTTGAGGACTGGAGCAGGGATGCGACAGTGAGTGAGTATCGGCTACAGTATCATGAAGACGGTGATCGAGTTTTGTTGTATCATGTGGAAGCGACTCCAGCTCTTGTTCGGATGGTGAAGCAAGGTCAGTGGCAGGATCGACATTTGCAGGGGATTTGGTCGCGGATTCAGAACGGGGAGCAGTTCGAGGAATGGAGCGTGCATGCAGATGGATCGTTGTACTTTCGGGAGCGTCTTGTAGTTCCAGTTATCGCCGAGGTGACGAAAGCCGTTCTAGATGAAGCTCATAGGTCTCAGTTTGCTATTCATCCGGGGAGCACCAAGATGTATCGTGATTTGAAGAGGCACTATTGGTGGAGAGGCATGAAGAAAGATGTTCGCGAGTACGTGGCCAAGTGTTTGACGTGTCTTCAGGTGAAAGCCGAGCATCAGAAGCCTGCAGGTCAGCTTCAGCCGCTTCCTATTCCAGGGTGGAAATGGGAGCATGTGACGATGGATTTCCTCACAGGTTTGCCGAGGACGGAGCAGCGGCACGATGCAGTTTGGGTTGTGGTCGATAGGTTGACGAAATCGGCGCATTTCATTCCGTTTAGGTCGACGTGTTCCAGGAAGATTCTCAGGGAGCTGTATATGCAAAACATTGTGAGGTTGCATGGGGTTCCCTTGTCCATCACCTCTGATCGAGACACCAGGTTTAATGCTAAGTACTGGAGGAGTTTTCAGGAGGCTTTGGGTACGGATTTGAACTTCAGTACGGTGTTTCATCCTCAGACTGATGGGTAGTCTGAGCGAGTTATTCAGGTTCTCGAGGATATGTTGCGTGCTTGTGCGTTGGACTTCGGCGGGAATTGGAAGCAATATTTGCATTTGGCGGAGTTCGCGTACAACAACAGTTATCAGGCGAGTATCGGTATGGCACCATTTGAGGCATTGTATGGGCGACCGTGTCGGTTACCTGTGTGTTGGGCCGAGCCAGAGGATAGAGTTATTCTTGGGCCAGATGAGATTCGTGACAGCAACGAGAAAGTCGCGGTGATTCGGGATCGATTGAGAGCAGCTCAGAGTCGGCAGAAGAGCTACGCGGATAGGAGACGTAGACCCTTAGAATTCGCGGTTGGAAATTTTGTTCTCTTGAGGGTGTCACCTCGTAAGGGAACTATGCGGTTCGGGGTGAGTGGGAAGCTCGCGCCGAGGTATATTGGGCCGTTCGAGATCACTCAGCGTGTTGGTGTGGTCGCTTATCGGCTTGATCTACCGCCCGAACTTTCTCATGTGCACGATGTGTTTCATGTGTCTATGCTTAGGAAGTGTCCACCTGAGCAGGGTAAGATAGTATCGTTTCGCGATGTGCAGGTTCAGGAGGATACGACGTACGAAGGAGTGCCGATTCAGATCATCGACCGAAAAGTGATTAGCTTGCGTCGTCGTGAGATACCGTTGGTAAAGGTCGTGTGGCAGCATCACGGGGTTGATGAAGCCACTTGGGAACTAGAGTCGGGTATGCGGGAGTTATATCTGCATTTGTTTTGCTTTTGAGATGAGTTGTAAATTTCGAGGACGAAATTTCTTTTAGGGGTGGAGAGCTGTAACGTCCCGAAATTTATTTAATATTAATGTAATGTAAATGATGAATTAGTGTGCCATAATTAAAGTTTTAACTTTAATTAGACTATTTGGTTGGATTTTTCGTTCTTGGTTGTTTTGTTAAATTGATACATTTAAATGATTTCTTATAGATTTAAAATGATGTTTTGAGTTTTAAAACACAACAATTTGTAAAATGTTAAAAATACTCTGTTTTGCAAAACCGTGGGCGGCACATGGTTTTCGCACAGTAAAACCGCCCACCGATTTTCTCTATTTATTTCCCTCTTCTCTCTCTCTCTCCTCATTCACGTTTCACTCTCTCTCTCTTCTCTCTCTCGGCAGCTCCCTCTCTCTCTCAAAAATCTCTTTCAAAAAAAAAAATTTTGATTTCCATTCGAATCCAAGCTTCGGGTTAGCGAGGAGGAAGCTCGGGGACGTGATTCGGCAACCGAGAACGCGGATTGAAGCTTCGATTCGAGGTTAGATTCGAAATTTCTAAACTTTTTACAAAATTTCCAATTTTGTGTGTTTTTGAAATCTAAGTTTGTTTTAGCTTAGAAAACCGTGGATTTGTGTTAAATGAGCTTAGAACAACTAGGATCTAAGCTTAGATTGAAGAAAAACGGATTGAATTCAAGATTTTTCATTTTTCTCCTCTTTTTCTCATTTTCAGATTTTTGAGGATTTCGAGTTCAAATGTTGTTTAAATGATCCCAAACATGTTCTAGAATGTTTTTCTATCAATTATAGTTGTTTTTCATGCCTGGGATTTGAGAAAAACAGGTTAGAAACAAGATTTGGATTTTGGGGATCGAGAAACTCGTGGCTGGGATTTCTGGATCTTCCTAGTTCGGCAGGCCGAAGTTCATGTTCGGCAGGCCGGAGTGATGATCGGCAGGCCGGTGTTCTTCCGACCGGCAGGCCGAATCTGGGGAAATGTTCGGCAGGCCGAACTTTGCTTCCGGCAAGCCGAACTGTGCAGTTCGGCAGGCCGAAGCAGCGCGTCCGGCAGGCCGACCGAGGCATGGAAAATTTTGTGATTTTTACCCGATTTCACTATTTTGAACCCTGATTTAAATCCCAACCTTATAGGATGATTTTAATGATACAAATGGCACACTAGGACATCATGAAATGATTTAGTAACATAGAATGTTTCGAACTAGATATTGATAGACTTAGTTTGTATCTAGGATTGTTCATGGTTCTGTGGAGCTAACGTATAGCGAATCGGGATTACGGTGTGGGGTACCGGCACGAGTACTGAGGTAGGACTTCTATCCTATTTCTTTGGTAGCCTGGTTTTGAAATGATTTGGCTTTGAAAAGGATTTCTATCAAAATGTTTTCAACGGTTGTTTGAAAATGGTTTTATCGGTTATATTTTTATATACCGTGATATGAAATGAATTTCATAATGAATGTAATTGACAACACTCGGTAATTGGGTTTTGAATGATAATGATAATAAACACATGGGCATGATGCCATATCAGAGATCGGGTCGTGATCGACCTTGGGGGCAGGTCCCGGAACCCAGCTGGGCCACTACGGTGGTGATTTCATGGTTTGCCTAGGTAAAAGTAAACTGGTGTTTTGATTTGACGAGTAGACTGTTCTGTGTCAGAACGGTTCTACTCAATTTATTTATTTATTTATTCAAGTTCCATTTCTGTATAACTCCTGATAATGTTATGTTTCTTTGCATTAAATTATTTTATAAAACTTAGTCCTACTGAGCCTTTCGCTCACGTTTTATTGTTTTAAATTTCCCCCCCTTCTAGGTGGTTTCCCATTTAGGTTTGGAGAAGATTCTTTGGACCGAACTCAGGGGCAATAGGAGGATTTATTTACATTCTGTATTTATTAATCAAGGCATGTAAGATTTTAACTTCATTTATACTTGGACTGTAATTGTATTTATGATATTGTCAGAACCATGTGTGTGCATAAGTTGTGGGTTGTGGAACCCATATTCGCGGTTTTTATTCAATTATTATTATTTGCTAAATATTTATCAATTCGTTTATCAAATGTGGTGGAAAATCTCTTTATTTCTTACTTAATTGGATTCTTAAACACTTAATTTTAATTAAATTCTCTTTTAATTAATCTAAATATTCCGCCATGTCACCTCCCGTACTCCGGGGCGTGACACTATGTCTCCTATCCGCGTAACTCTTCTGTCGACTCTGAGCTGCCCTCAACAGATCTCGAATCACCGTGACTTTGTCGTTGCTATCACGAATCTCATCCGGCCCAAGAATAACTCTATCTTCTGGCTCGGCCCAACACACAGGTGACCGACACGGTCGCCCATACAACACCTCAAATGGTGCCATACCGATACTTGCCTGATAACTATTGTTGTACGCGAACTCCGCCAAATGCAAACATTGCTTCCAATTCCCGCCGAAGTCCAACGCACAAGCACGCAACATATCCTCGAGAACCTGAATAACCTGCTCAGACTGCCCATCAGTCTGAGGATGAAATGCCGTATTGAAGTTCAAATCTGTACCCAAAGCCTCCTGAAAACTCCTCCAGTACTTAGCATTAAACCTGGTGTCTCAATCAGAGGTGATGGACAAAAGAACTCCTTGCAACCTCACAATGTTCTGCATATACAACTCCCTGAGAACCTTCCTAGAACACGTCGACCTAAACGGAATGAAATGCGCCGATTTCGTCAACCTGTCGACCACAACCCAAACTGCATCGTGCCACTGCTTCATCCTCGGCAAACCTGTGAGAAAATCCATCATCACATGCTCCCATTTCCACCCTGGAATAGGAAGCGGCTGAAACTGACCTGCAGGCTTCTGATGCTCGGCTTTCACCTGAAGACACATCGAACACTTGGCCACGTACTCTCGAACATCTTTCTTCATGCCTCTCCACCAATATTGCCTCTTCAAATCACGATACATCTTGGTGCTCCTCGGATGAATAGCAAACTGAGACCTATGAGCTTCATCTAGAACGGCTTTCATCACCTCGACGATAACTGGAACTGCAAGATGCTCCTGGAAGTACAACGATCCGTCTGCATGCACGCTCCATTCCTCGAACTGCTCCCCGTTCTGAATCTGCGACCAAATCCCCTGCAAATGTCGATCCTGCCACTGACTTTGCTTCACCATCCGAACAAGAGCTGGAGTCGCTTCCACGTGATATAACGAAACTCGATCACAGTCTTCATGATACAGTAGCCGATACTCACTCACTTTCGCATCCCTGCTCCAGTCCTCAAAAATCAAACAAGCTAGAATCCCTGAAGACTTCCTGCTGAGCGCGTCCGCGACCACATTAGCTTTCCTAGGATGATACTACAACGCGAAATCATAATACTCCATGTACTCTACCCATCTGCGCTGCCTCAGATTGAGATCCCTCTAAGTGAACAGATACCTCAAACTCTTGTGATCGGAGAAGACCTGAAACGACGCTCCATACAAGTAACACCTCCAAATCTTCAGCGCGTAAATCACTGCCGCAAGCTCTAAATCGTGAGCAGGATAATTTCGCTCGTGAGGTCGTAGCTGTCTCGATCCGTATGCAACTACACGTCCATGCTGCATCAACATGCATCCAAGTCCGCGCCCTAAAGTATCCGCATAAACCTCATACGGCTCGTCACTGCTAGGAATAATCAACACTGGAGCTGAAGTCAACCGGTTCTTCAATTCCTGAAAAGAAAGCTCACAATCTTCATTCCACTCAAACCTAACATTCTTCTTGATCAATCTCGTCAACGGAGCTGCAATCTTTGAAAAATCCTTTATAAATTTCCTGTAATATCCAGCAAGACCTAAGAAGCTGCGAATCTCCGCTACATTCCTTGGTCGTTCCCATTCCAATATAGCCTCAATCTTGGACGGATCCACTGAAATACCATGCTCCGAGATAACATGACCCAGAAACTTGACCTCAGTCAACCAGAACTCACATTTTTCCCTCTTAGCATACAACTGGTGCTCCCGCAGAGTCTGAAGCACGATCCAAAGATGCTGCTCATGCTCCTCCCAAGTCTTAGAATACACAAGAATATCATCGATGAACACGATCACGAACTGATCCAAATACGGCCTAAATATCCTGTTCATCAAATCCATGAAAGCTGCCGGAGCATTCGTCAACCCAAAAGACATGACCAGAAACTCAAAGTGCCCATACCGAGTCCTAAAAGCTGTCTTGGGAATATCCTCTTCCTTGATCCTAAGCTGATGATAACCTGAACGCAAATCAATCTTCGAGAAGTACCGTGAACCTCCCAACTGATCAAACAACTCATCAATCCTAGGCAAGGGATACTTATTCTTCACCGTAACACGATTTAGATGCCGATAATCCACACATAACCTGAGAGTCCCATCGTGCTTCTTAGCGAACAAAATTGGTGCTCCCCACGGAGATGTGCTGTTTCGAATATACCCCTTATCAGCAAGCGCCTGAAGTTGCTTCCTCAATTCTTTCATTTCTGCCGGCACCATCCGATAAGGTGCCATAGAAATCGGTGATGTCCCTGGAAACAACTCGATACCAAACTCAATCTCCCGATGCGGTGGTAATCCTGGCAACTCGTTGGGAAAACATCCTCGAACTCATCAACCACCGAAATCGCTACACTGCTATTCAAAACATAGGGCTCGCAATCCAGGTTGGCAAGGAAAGCACAACAACCTAGATTCCTTCGCCCTCCTAGACACGACTTCATAAGACGCTCACTTATTGACCAATCACCACCACCCTGGTAAGTGATCGTCGTCCCCCTATCAGACACTAGGGTCACTTTTCTAAGTTGGCAGTCCACGACTGCACTATACCTGGACAACCAGTCCATCCCTAGAATCACATCATAAGAACTCATGGGGAGTATAATCAAATCACTTTTCAAAATCTCATCCCCAATCTTTATTTTACAGGATTTACACATACAATTTACACACACCCGCCCCAAGGGAGAAGTTATGACTAGGGGTTCATTAAACTCTTCTATCTCTAATCCCAAGGCATGTACAAAAGAACTCGAAATGAGAGAATGAGAGGCACCGGTATCAAACAAAACGCGAGCTAAAGATCTAGAAACCAAGATCATACCATCAACAACCGCGTTACCAGTTTGAGAATCTGACCCTCCAGATGCCATTGCATGAACCTGCACTGGCGCCTTTCCTTTTCCTCTACCTACATTGTGGGGTCCTGGATTACTAGGCCGATGCTGCTGAGATGGAGACGACTGCACACTACCTGTACTCGGCATTCGATACTGAGGAACACTGCGCTGAAAATACTGTAGCTGCTGCCCCCGTACCGGATATGAGAATTACTGAGGAGAGAACTGCAGAGACTGCAACTGCGGGTACTATGGAGGCAGAGGTAAAGTCTGAGGCTGAGGTTGAGACGAACGACTGGCATACTCGCCGGTTTGAGATCCAAGACGAGCACTCCTGATCGGGCAATTCCTCTTGATGTGTCCGGGCTGCTGACAGAAATGACAATGAAAGCTGTAGGGATTGCTGCGCCCGCTGCCAGACGAACTGCTGCTACCACTGGTCGCACCGCCTTGCTTGCCTTTCCCTAGAACTGGACGACTACTGGTGCTCTTCCTGCCACTCCTCTGCGGTCCTCCTGAAGCCTTGGCTCGGTCCTCACAATATTGCACATAATCATTCTCCACGGAGATCACCGACGACACAAGCTCCCCGAAACTCCTAAGCCGTAGAGCAACCAACTGCCGCCGAATAGGAGCCTTGAGCCCTTCCTGAAACTTAATACACTTTTCACGCTCCGATGCCACTACCGATGGAGCAAACCTAGCCAACTCATTAAACTTTGCCTCATACTCCCGAACTAACAGATCACCCTGCTGTAATCTGTAGAACTCAGCTGCCTTCTGGTCTCTATACCCCTACAGAAAATACTGATCATAGAACAGCTCCTCGAACTTGTCCCAACTGATATCGCCACCGCGCTCCAAATGCTTAGTCTGCTTCCACCAGGTGTTAGCGCCACCCTCGAGCTTATACGTCGCGAACTCCACACGGTACTCCTCAGGCACACCAAGAGTATCTAAATACTTCAAGATTGAATCCAACCAATACTCTGCTAGCTGCGGATCCCCATTGCCATCAAAATTCAGAATAGACGCCCGTCGGAATTCCTTAAAGAACGCATGCCGACTACCAACACTAGAGTCTTCCGATCTAGCCCTGGCTGCCATCTGCCAGAAAGCCGCAAACATAGACCTCATCATGCTCTCATCATTTCCGAACTCAGCGTCAGCAGTCGAACGACGTCTAGGTGCCATTCTCTCACTTTTGAAAACAAAATTTGGACTGTCAGAGGTATTTCATTGTCGAACCTATGTGTGCACGATTCCCAAGGTTCATAACCTTGAGCTCTGATACCATTCTGTCATGCCCCGGAGTACGGGAGGTGACGTGGAGGAATATTTAGATTAATTAAAAGAGAATTTAATTGAAACCGATGGTTTAAGAATCAAATTAAAAGAGAAATAAGAAGATTTCCACCACATTTTTATAAAAGAATTTATAAATATTAAACGAGTAATAAAAATTAAATAAAAACCGCGAGTATGGGTTCCACAACCCACAACTTGTGCACACACATGGTACTGACAATATCATAAATACAATTACAGTCCAGATACAAATAAAATTAAAATCTTACATGCCCTGATTAAATAATACAAAATACAAATCAATCCTCCTATTGCTCCTGAGTTCGGTCCGAAGAATCCTCTCCAAACCTAAATGGGAAACCACCTAGAGGGGGAAAAATTTAAAACAATAAAACGTGAGCGAAAGGCTCAGTAGGACTAGGTTTTATAAAATAATTTAATTTGGAGAAACATTTCATTGACAGGAGTACTCAAAAGAAAATTTAAATAAATAAATACATAATTTGAGTAGAGCCATTCTAACAGAGAACAGTCTACTCGTACAATAGAAAACACCATTTTTCTTTTACCTAGGCAAACCATGATATCACCACCGTAGTGGCCCAGTTGGGTTTTGGGACCTGCCCCCAAGGTCGATCGCTACACGACCCGATCTCTGATATGGCATCATGCCTATGTGTTTATTATCATTATCATTCAACACCCAATTACCGAGTGTTGTCAATTACATTCATTATGAAATTCATTTCAGATCACGGTATATTAAAATATAACCGATAAATTCATTTTCAAACAACCGTTGAAAACATTTTGATAGAAATCCTTTTCAAAGCCAACTCATTTAAAAAAAAACCAGGCTACCAAAGAAATAGGATAGAAGTCCTACCTCAATACTCGTGCCGGTGCCCCACACCGTAATCCCGGTCCGCTATACGTTAGCTCCATGGAACCACGAACGATCCTAGATACAAACTAAGTCGATCAATATCTAGTTCGAGACATTCTATGTTACTAAACCATTTCATGGTGTCCTAGTGTGCCATTTGTACCTTTAAAATCATCCTATAAGGTTGGAATTTAAATCAGGGATCAAAACAGTGAAAACGGTGAAAAATCACAAAATTTTTTAAAGCACAGTTCGGCCTACTTCGGCCTGCCGGACTCCCTACTTCGGCCTGCCGAACTGCACAGTTTGGCCTGCCGGAAGCAAAGTTCGGTCGGCCGAACACTTCCCCAGGTTCGGCCTGTCGGTCGGAAGAACACCGGCCTGTCGATCATCACTCTGGCCTGCCGAACTGGGAAAATCCAGAAATCCCAGCCATAGGTTTCTCGATCCCCAAAATTCAAATCTTGATTCTAACCTGTTTTTCTCAAATCCCAGGCATGAAAAACAATCATAGTTGATAGAAAAACATACTAGAACATGTTTGGACTCATTTAAACAAGATTTAAACTCGAAATCCTTAAAAATTGAAAAATGAGAAAATGAGGAGAAAAATGAAAAATCTTGAATTCAATCCATTTTTCTTCAATCTAAGCTTAGATTCTAGTTGTTCTAAGTTCATTTAACTCAAATCCATGGTTTTCTAAGCTTAAACAACCCTAGATTTCAAAAATGCGCAAAATTGAAAATTTTGGAAAAAGTTTAGAAATTTCAAAACTAACCTCGAATCAAAGCTTCAATCCGCGTTCTCGGTTGCTAAATCACGTCCCTGAGCCTCCTCCTTGCTATCTCGTTGCTTGGATTCGAAAAAGGGTTTAAAATTTTGAGAGAGAATTGAGAGAGAGAGAGCTGCCGAGCGAGAGAGTCATGGGAGGGAAGAGAGGAGAGAGAGAGAACCGTGAGAGTGTGAAGAGAGAGGGAGAGAGAAAGGAAATAAATAGAGGAAATCGGTGGGCGGTTTTACTGTGCGAAAACCATGTGCCGCCCACGGTTTTGCAAAACGGAGTATTTTTAACATTTTACAAATTGTTGTGTTTTAAAACTCAAAACATCATTTTAAAACAAATAAGAAATCATTTGAACACATCAGTTTAACAAAACAACCAAAATTTCAAAATCCAACCCCATAATCAAATTTATGTTAAAACATTAATTATGGCACACTAATTCATCATTTATATTACATTAACATTAAATAAATTTCAGGGCGTTACATATGTATTAGTATGTACAATATATTACGTACCTATGCGTACAATGATGAATACCTGTGTGTATAGAATGTTATGTACCTGTGTGTACAATAATGAATACCTGTGTGTATATAAAGTAAGTACTTGTGTGTACTATACTATGCAAACGAATTTATGTGTCATGGATAACATGTGATTATCACATCATGCATGGTATGTCAACCATAATAAATGAACTAGTAAATATGTCACCAGAAATTAAGAAAAGTGTCGTACCGACTCTTGAATCAAGGGGAGTTTAAAGCATATAGTATGGTCATGGTGTTACGTAGACCTAAATGAAATTGCGCAATGGTATGAATACTTGGGCCCTAGTTTAACATAAGAAATGTGAAGATAAGGAAAGTTTATAAGAAAGCATAATTGAATCATGCATTTACTTGGATGTCCATGTGCGATTTATGGGACTTACTGGGCTTTAGCTCATTAAGTATTTCATGCTATAGGTATTCAGACGAGAAGGTCAGAATAAATCTTAATGATGAGCTGGTGGACGGATGATGTGTGCAAATCGGGTATGGAGTCTACTATTGAATGTTTTCGCTGTGTATATTTTAAGTTGTTTTGAAATGAAATGTTTAAAAAGAAAAATGTTGTAAAAGTTAAAATAATTATGTAAATATAAGTGTGTGATAGTACTTTGGAAGTTACCAAAATTAATGAAAGTAAATTATTTATTTTAGTTCCAGAAAAAAAAAATTTCTTAAATTTTTGCCTTAAAGTAAGTAAGAAAGAGTTTGTCACAGCTCAAAAAGGCGGGTTGTGACATGCACTACTATGTTTATGATGATTATGAATATGATGTTGCATAAAGCTGTTCATAAAATGCTTTAAGCTATGAGATAAGAAAGTGTACTTACAAAGCTTTTGCTTACTTAGTTTATGATCATGTTGTAAATAGCAGTAAGAGAATCATAGAATAGGAGGAGGGCAAGGACGGGCATGTGAGTAAGGAAGGATGGATTGAAAACGAAAGAACGCAAATAAAGAATTTTAAAGTTTCTAAACTATGTTTTTATTTCTTTGTATGTTTATTTTCAGCACTAAGATGTAAAAAGACTTGTTTTACGTTTTCTTGATTTTTGCGGAAGATCGGTCGTCCGTTCATCAATGATCGAAATGACGATGCTGGTATCGGCTTGTCGATTACCTTATATCGGCCTACCGATCCAAGGGTTTTAAAACTATAATTTTGCTGAGCCTCGAACGGCCTGCCAGTGGTTGAAGTTCAGACTGCCGGTCATGTTTGGCATACTAATGTCCGAAGTTCGGCCAACCGAACTGTTAAAATAGATTTTAAAGGTTGTTTTAATTTTTAATCAAATTATGGTTTCATTATTTTGGTGTTGATAGTCTATTTAAGAAGTGCATATAAATAAATAGTTTAATAAGTGCTTAAAAATATATATTAATGGATCTTGGGATATGTTTATGTTGGAAACAAAGTGCGCAGCGGAATTTTTTAATTTTTTCATCAGAGTAATTTCCAAAACACAAGTTTGACATGTTATATGTATAAATTAGGCAGATCTTACTAACCTCAGTGTGCCGAAGAACCTCTGCAATCTGTGTAGAGAAGTAACGTTCCAGAAAAGCCTCAACCAACTGGTCTTCTTTGCTATTCTCTATCCACAACCGGAGTGAGTGTGGGCTCACACGTACAGCTCTTCCACTGGTGACTCTCCTTCCAACCAAAAGAGAGAACCCAAAGCTAGTGTTTGTGATTTGTCTACAAAAGCTCTCAGGGAGTTTTCAGATGCTCACTAGAAGAGTATCACTCTTAATCTCTCAAATTGATCTGAGTAAATCATAAGACTCACTCCCTTTTTATACCTATTGGTCCTGGGGTCAGTCCATATCAGATTAGGTCTCAAAAACTCGAAACAAAATCAAGTTCGGATCAATATCAGATTAGGTCAGTCCATCTCTGCTGATCGGTAGGCCGAACTGTCTGATCGGCAGGCCGAACAGGCCAGTTTGGCAGGCCGAACACGTCATTCGACAGGCCGAACTCCCAAGAAAAAATCTCCGCAAATCTTTTATTTTCCACCCGAGATTCTTAAGGATAAAGTCTCAGTTTTGATTCAAATAACCCAATAGAGAAGTTATCTGATCAAAACAAACTTTATCAAGATAATCTCTAAGAAAATAAATCAATTCACAATAATTCTACAAGTTTATCTTGATCTAATTTATCCAAAATTAAATCAACTGATAAACAGACAAGAACTATCTGATCGCAATAATTCAACAAGTTTATCTTGAACAAATTTCTTACAAAAATTAATTCAACCAATAAACAGACATGAATTATTTGATTCTTACAAATTTTAAACCAATCTGATAAATCCGACATAAGTCACCAATTATTGGAAAAGCATGCCGTGTCGTTACAGGATTTTGTGAGCTAGCAAAGGGGACCAAAATGGACCTATAAAGTTCAAGCTCATGATAATTATGAAACCCAATATCCTAGATATACATTTCACAATTATCAACTCCAACGCTACTCCACTAAAAGCTTGGAGCTGCAATCTCGAACTTTATAGAATTACGAAGCTCGTGTAGCTAAGTCTCCATGACATATCATAGTGTATCGTATCCCCATATGATCATCCATAATCGGCTTAAGGACAAGTTCTGTCTTACCTTCCCGATTATTTTTATCTTACGTTCCATTGTCTCACCATTAGAAAACTTACCATCCAAAGATAGTATACCATTCGGTTACACCTATGTATCCAAATGGTTGAGCGCTCCAGTTTTCCAATTACAGGACAACGCATATGAAAGGTTATCATTACTCCTAAAGAGGAGCTATGGATTCCATATCTATGAATAACAAGTCTACACTATCAAGAGTCATGCCTCCAACGTACTGGCATGCATACCACGATAGAGATGTGGGAGTCACCCATTGGTACATCAAAGGACACAAGTCGAGATAACGGGCCCACTATTCATCTCAGGATTAAGATACAATACAAATGACTGTCTAAAGTGAATCGATTTGCCAAGACAGAATTATTAATCCAAATCAATTCACTTTATGTCCCGATCCAACACGTCGTCACCTATGACAACGCGCTAATGTTTCTATTCATGGAGTCTAACTCCAATGGTCAAGACAAACCATCTCCCAAAAGGGATATAGACAACATAACAATCTTTACATGAATAAAGCGCCCAATTTTATTCTCTCGATTGCGGATCATGTGTTTTAGACCGTCACCTTAAGAATCGTGTCTACCGCATAATCATCCCATCATATGCCCAATTCTTAAGGTTTAGACTGACAGTCTCAAACTACTGTTTGCTTATCATACATTCAACAAATATGAACGTAAAGAGGACAAGATTTGGTATATATAAATGAATAAATTCTTTATTGATAAAAATGTCTCCAAAAACGTATTACATTTTTACTCCTTAGGGCATACATGTCTAACATTCTCCCACTTGCACTAAGTGAGTAAATCTAGCAAATTTCGCATCCCCATAGCTTCCACATGCCTCTCAAAGACTCTCCCAGTAAGTGTCTTCGTAAATGGATCAGCTAAATTGTCCTCTAACGTGATCTTGCACACCGTGACATGCCCGCCCTCAATGAAGTCCTTTATCACATGATACTTTTGATCAATATGCTTACTCTTCTTGTGAAATCTTGGTTCCTTAGCATTAGCTACCGCCACACTGTTATCACAGTACAGTGATACAACCTTATCCATACCAGGAACTACCTCAAGATCCCCAAGGAACTTGCGGAGCCACACTACTTCTTTCGAAGCATCACTAGCCGCCACATAGTTGGCCTCCATCATTGAATCCGAAGTGCAATCTTGCTTTGCACTTCTCCAACTGATGGCACCGCCACCCAGAGTAAACACAAACCCCGAAGTCGATTTCCTAGAATCCAGACAGGATTGAAAATCCGAATCAGTGTATCCTAGAGGAGTCAAGTCCTCACCCAAATACACAAGCATATACCCTCGAGTCCTTCTCAGGTACTTGAAAATATGCTTTACCACAACCCAATGGTTCGGTCCTGGATCCGCCTGTAATCGACATACAATCCCGACCGCATAGCTAATATCCGGTCGTGTGCAAAGCATGGCATACATGAGACTACCCACTGCCGAAGCATAAGGCACCTTCTTCATGTATTCTCTTTCTTCATAAGACTTTGGAGAGAGTTTTTTAGAAAGAGTAATTCCAGACCTAGATGGTTGCCCACCTTTCCTGGAATCCTGCATTGCAAACCTCCTGAGAATTTTATCTATGTAGCCGGCCTGAGACAAAGCTATCATTTTGTTCTTCCTATCCCGAAAGATCTGGATACAGAGAACAAAATTAGCCTCACCTAAGTCCTTCATGTCAAACTGCTTGGTCAACCATAATTTGACCGATGACAATGCCCCAACGTCATTGCCAATTAGTAGAATGTCATCTACATAGAGTAGTAGAAAAACCACCTTCCCATCCTTAATGTGTTTGTAAACACAAGGTTCATCCACGTTTTGTGAGAACCCATAAGTCTTGATCACTTGATCAAATCTTATGTTCCAAGAACGAGAAGCCTGCTTAAGTCCATAAATTGACTTTAACAGCTTACAAACCTTACCCTCTTGACCCGCGACCTTGAACCTGTTTGGTTGTTCCATATAAATGGACTCATCAAGATAGCCATTCAAAAAAGCTGTCTTGACATCCATCTTCCAAATCTCGTAGTCGAGAGCGGCAGCTATGGACAAGAGAATCCGGATGGACTTAAGCATGGCTACAGGCGAAAAGGTTTCCTCATAATCGATTCCTTCCTTTTCCGTATAACCCTTAGCTACCAGTCTAGCCTTAAAGGTTTCGACCTTTCCATCCACTCCTCTTTTCCACTTGTAGATCCACTTACACCCTATGGGTTTTACCCCTTCGGGAAGATCCACAAGCTCCTAGACCTGATTAGTCTCCATAGACTTCATCTCTATGTTCATGGCCTCTGTCCAGAGTTTTGAATCAACATCCTCCATAGCTTCAGCGTAAGTATAAGGATCCCTGTCATGTTCATCCCGTTGAGCCAAAAAGACCTCCCCATTGAACATATACCTTTCAGGTTGACGCCCGATCCTCCCACTACGCTGAAGCCCCTGAGGTTGTTGTTCAGGTTTGTTTGGTTTTTCTACACCGATCGGAATGGTTTCGTTCGAAACCTCCGGAGTGAACGAATCACCCCTTAACTCCTCAAGCACCACTTTGCTTTGAGGTTTAAAGTCGTCCATGTAACTCTCCTCAAGGAAATTTGCATTAGTTGAAACCACGACTTTATTTTCCTTTGGGTTATAAAAATAACCCCCTTTAGTCCCTTTTGGATATCCTACAAACACACAAACTTCCAAACGTGCTTCCAACTTGTTCAGATCCTTAAACAGGACATGAGCCGGACATCCCCATATGCGAATATGGTCTAAGGATGTCTTCCGTCTTGTCCATAACTCGTGAGGAGTTTTAGGGACCGATTTTGAAGGCACATTGTTCAAAAGATAACATGCGGTTTGTAGTGCATATCCCCAAAAGGATAAAGGTAATGATGAATAACTCATCATGGACTGAATCATGTCCAACAAAGTCCTATTCCTTCTCTCTCTATGCCATTCTGCTGCGGAGTGCCCGGCGCAGTCAAATGGGATAAAATCCCATTCTCTAACAGGTGTCCCAAGAACTCATCAGAAAGGTATTCGCCACCTCGATCAGATCGAAGTGCCTTTATGGGCCTACCCAATTGCTTTTCCACTTCAGCCCAAAACTCCCTGAACTTATCATAAGTTTCACTTTTGTGGTGCATTAGGTACACACACCCATATCTTGAGTAATCGTCAATAAAAGTGACGAAGTACTCATACCCTCCTCATGGCCAGATGTTCATCGGTCCGCAAACATCACTATGCACAAGTTCTAGAACCCCTTCGGCCCTATTGCCTTTAGACCCATATGGTCTTTTGGTCATTTTACCCTCCAAACAAGATTCACATTGAGGTATAGATTCTACCTTTAAGTGACTCAAAGGTCCATCCCGGACCAACCTTTGAATCCTATTCAGGTTAATATGGCCAAGGCGCAAATGCCATAGAGTGAGAAGTTTTAAGTCTTTTTGAGTCATTATCATTTATCTCAGCATTAAGCAATAAGTCCATCTTAGGTTTGATAAAATATAGATTATTTTGCATCCATCTAGAACAGATAAAAGATTTGTTTTTACGAATCACCACTTTTTTATTAAAAGATACCATATAGGAGTCTTTAAATAAAGAAGATACAGAAATTAAATTCCTTTTAAATTTAGGAACATAAAAACAATCTCGCAAAATTAAATTCCTATAATTATCAAAGTAAAGATGGACATCTCCCACTGCTTCCGCTGAGACCAAGGATCCATCGCCCATCCGAAGCGTTAAGTCTTCACGAAGTAGACTTCTCGTTTCTTTGAATCCCTGCAGAGAAACACAAACCTGATTAGTTGCACCAGAATCTATGACCCAGATGTCACTGGATTCCTCAACCAAACAAGTTTCTAAATATAGAAGATCACACCTACCTCCCTTGGAAAGGAAGTCCTTGCAATGCTTCTTTATATGTCCGACCTTACCACAGAAGAAGCACTTAAGCTTCTTTGGGTTCTTCTTCTTCTTCTTCTTGCTCTTGGTTGCAGGAGGAATAGAAGACTTCCCACTCTTGCCCCGTTGCTTCTTTCCATTCCCAGAGTTAGGATTGGAACTAGAAGCAGCTACCATATTGGCCTCACCACCAGCAGGAGATTCCTTGATCAGCAGTTCAAACTCCTGTAACTGTTTCATCAGTTCTGTTAAGGTCATATCCCGTCTATTGCTTAAATTAAAAGTAGCTCTAAATGAAATAAATTCCTTAGACAGAGTCTCAAAGACCATAGTCATCTAAGTTTCAGCATCGATGTCGTCTCCATTGGTTTGAGCCTCAGCGAGGTAACCCATGACCAACATCATATGCTCCTTTATAGATGTCCCCGGTCTCTGTCTACAGTTTAAGAGTTTCCAAAGTGCCCCTTGTTGCTTCGTTATAGCCTGGCCTCTGAACATATCCTCAAGATTATCCAAGATCTGCCTCGCAGTCTCATAATCTTGATGTTGAGCCTGCAGCACTTTGTTCAAGCTAGCCATAACATAGCAGCGGGCCTAATCATTAGCATCTTTCCAGCGATCGCACGCTTGGAATTGCTCATTACTTGAGTCTCCCGTAGGCTCGGGAGGACAAGGAGTTGTCAGAACATATTTTAGTTTCTTACAGGAAAGGACGATGTCCAGGTTCTGTTTCCAATCGTTATAGTTCTCACCGGTTAATTGGTTTTCGTCAAGTATCGATGATAAAGCGTTTTTAGACATTTTCAATCTACAATAAGAATCATATACCAAACATAAGCAAACATATATAATAATTTAGTAAGATAACACAATCATGTAAAATCATACAAATGTGTTTATGTGTCAAAACCTTGAAAATATCACAACCTTACAACGATAATTCCCAACTCAGAATTCAACAAGCTCCTAGGGGAGTCATGCTAAATTCAATCAGGAACACAGATCCCCTCCTGATTAATATATGCCATCCAGGACCCGTATGATCCAGCATATACTAATAATCGTTTCTTTGGCCATTAATTTTATTAACAGAGCTCCTAGGGGAGGTTAATAATAAAATTAACGTGAGTGTATAACCACCGTTTCAATATTTTATCCATGATTTATAATCACCACCTAGGGGTGTGTAGTCATAAATCATACTAAAATACCTTATCCTTTCAGAGATCCAATCTGGTACATGATAGAAATCCCTTCCTAGGGGTCGGGACCACCATGTTCTTCCTATGGACCAACGATGGAGGCCTTAGGTCCTCTCTTTGAAAACCTTCTCCCACTCAATCTTTTGAAGTCAAGGTTTTATTTTAAAATTATGCATGAATAATTTTAACATGAGCGGCACTCCCTATTCTATATGACATGTTGTCAATATACATGGTAAACCATATTATAATGCAGACAAGCAAAGCAATCAAGCAAAGCTACAAGCAAAATAATAATAACCGTAATATTACGGTTCCACCCTAGAGAATAGAAAACTAAGATTACAAGAGAATAATCGAGACATGTATCGATTCTTCATCCTTGAATCCTCAAGCTGTATCCTTCTTCATGTAATTTCCATCTTCAAGTCTTCAATCCTGTATGAATCAAATACTTCATATTTCTGGTCATATCCAAATTTAATGTTTCTTATAATCGTCCCAAAAATAAAATTAAAACTGCACCAAAAAATTGCACATTTTCTGGACACTCGGCAGCTCTCGGTTGGCAGGCCGATTTGGGTGATCGGCCTGCCGGTCTTGCTCCATCGGCCTGCCGATCTGATACATCGGCCTGTCGATCTATGCAAGTTCGGCCTGCCGAACTGAAACTTTGGCCTATCGGCAGAGCACCAAATTTTCTGCCCCACTGTCGGCCTGCCAGACCATACGTCCTGCCTGCCGATCCATGACCTCCGGCCTGCCAAACTATGAGGTCCGGCATGCCAACCAAGCAGAAAACCCTTAATCCAGAAAATACAACTTTAATGCAATTTATCAATTTTATTTTCAACAATTCAAAAACATAAATTTAGAGACTCAGGAAATACCTGGAGGCGCCATCATCAATCTTCTAGATCCGTCTTCTCCGAATAATTATTTAATTACAAATTCTTACAAATTAAAAATTAAATAACAATTCCTAGACGGAGATGATAGTCCGCCATCTAATTACATGAAAAACCTAGATACACATTCTAACCTCTAAGGAACCACAACCGGTATGAATTAATTAATTAATTAATAATTAAACAATGATTTAATCAACCATAATTAATTAATAAACATTCACCACCTAATCCATGACAACATATACATTATATAGAAACCTAGAGTGCCATCTCTCTATAAAATTCAATTCATGCATAGGAGAGATTAAGATCACAAAATTTATGCATATAACATGATCACAAACTTGCAAATTTATGAAAAAAACTTCGGCTCTGATACCAATTGTTGGAAACAAAGTACGCAGCAGGAATTTTTTAATTTTTTCATCAGAGTAATTTCCAAAACACAAGTTTGACATGTTATATGTATAAATTAGACAGATCTTACTAACCTCAGTGTGCCAAAGAACCTCCACAATCTGTGTAGAGAAGTAACGTTCCAAAAGAGCCTCAACCAACTGGTCTTCTTTGCTATTCTCTATCCTCAACCAGAGTGAGTGTGGGCTCACACGTACAACTCTTTCACCGGTGACTCTCCTTCCAACCAATAGAGCGAACCCAAAGCTAGTGTTTGTGATTTGTGAACAAAAGCTCTCAGGGAGTTTTCAGATGCTCACTAGAAGAGTATCACTCTTAATCTCTCAAATTGATCTGAGTAAATCATAAGACTCACTCCCTTTTTATACCTATTGGTCCTGGGGTCAGTCCATATCAGATTAGGTCTCAAAAACTCGAAACAAAATCAAGTTCGGATCAATATCTAATAAGATCCGCGTGAAAATGCGTAATCTTATCTCCCTGATCGGCAGGCCGAACTGTCTGATTGGCAGGCCGAACACATCATTCAGCAGGCCGAACTCCCGAGAAAAAATCTCCGTGAATCTTTTATTTTCCACCCGAGATTCTTAAGGCTAAAGTCTCAGTTTTGATTCAAATAACCCAATAGATAAGTTATCTGATCAAAACAAACTTTATCAAGATAATCTCTAAGAAAATAAATCAATTCACAATAATTCTACAAGTTTATCTTGATCTAATTTATCCAAAATTAAATCAACCGATAAACAGACAAGAATTATCTAATCGCAATAATTCAACAAGTTTATCTTGAACTAATTTCTTGCAAAAATTAATTCAACCAATAAACAGACATGAATTATTTGATTCTTACAAATTTTAAACCAATCTGATAAATCCGACATAAGTCACCAATTATTGGAAAAGCACGTCGTGTCGTTACAGGATATCGTGAGCTAGCAAAGGGGACCAAAATGGACCTATAAAGTTCAAGCTCATGATAATTATGAAACCCAATAACCCAGATATACATTTCACAATTATCAACTCCAACGCTGCTCCACTAAAAGCTTGGAGCTGCACTCTCGAACTTTATAGAATTACGAAGCTCGTGTAGCTAAGTCTCCATGACATATCATAGTGTATCGTATCCCCATATGATCATCCATAATCAGCTTAAGGACAAGTTCTGTTTTACCTTCTCGATTATTTTTATCTTACGTTCCATTGTCTCACCATTAGAAAACTTACCATCCAAAGATAGTATACCATTCGGTTACACCTATGTATCCAAATGGTTGAGCGCTGCAGTTTTTCAATTACAGGACAACACATATAAGAGGATATCATTACTCCTAAAGAGGAGCTATGGATTCCATATCTATGAATAACAAGTCTACGCTATCAAGAGTCATGCCTCCAACGTACCGGCATGCATACCACTATAGAGATGTGGGAGTCACCCATTGGTACATCAAAAGACACAAGTCGAGATAACGAGCCCACTATTCATCTCAGGATTAAGATACAATACAAATGACTGTCTAAAGTGAATCGATTTGCCAAGACAGAATTATTAATCCAAATCAATTCACTTTATGTCCCGATCCAACATGTCGTCACCTATGACAACGCGCCAATGTTTCTATTCACGGAGTCCAACTCCAATAGTCAAGACAAACCATCTCCCAAAAGGGATATAGACAACATAACAATCTTTACATGAATAAAGCGCCCAATTTTATTCCCTCGATTGCGGATCATGTGTTTTAGACCGTCACCTTAAGAATCGTGTCTACCGCATAATCATCCCATCATATGCCCAATTCTTAAGGTTTAGACTGACAGTCTCAGACTATTGTTTGCTTATCATACATTCAACAAATATGAACGTAAAGAGGACAAGATTTGGTATATATAAATGAATAAATTCTTTATTGATAAAAATGTCTCCAAAAACATATTACATTTTTACTCCTTAGGGCATACATGTCTAACAGTTTATCAAATTATGTTTTTAATTTAAATAGTTTATCTTAAATAACGATAGCAAGGGTGAATATAACGACATCTATGACGTCCGTAAGGGGGCGTCACAACATGCCTAAGATAAGGGTCCTCTAGAACAACCAATCTCTCTTTATAAAATAAGATTCTATCTAGTTCAATCTGCCATCCATCCAGTTGTTCACCATTCTGTATTTGTTGCCAAATCATACGTAATCCTTCATTATGCCATTGCCCTGGTTTCACTTATTGGATTAACGTTGGGGTTGCTATCACTATGAACAGGAAGGCCCTTTTGCCATCTTTATAATATTGCAAGTCAAAGTCGACAATGGTGATTGCTTGTCTCCAATCCTCCAATGCTAAACTGGCCATAATCCCGTTGTTCTTATGACTTAAAGCTTCCCCCACTACATTTGCTTTTCCAAGATGGTATTGAATGCTAAAGTTGTAATCCACCATGTATTTGGTCCATCTCTATTATCTTAGGTTGAGATCCTTTTGAGTAAATAAATACATCAAACTTTGATGATCTATATAAAGCTCAAACCTTGCGCCATATAGGTAACATCTCTAAATCTTAAACACGAAAACCACGATAGCTAACTCAAGATCATGTGTCAGGTAATTCTTCTAGTGGGGTTTCAATTGGCGTAATGCATAAGCAACTACTCGACCATTTTGCATCAGTACACAACCCAAACTATTTCCTGAGGTGTTAGTGTACACAGTGTAAGGCCCTCATTGTTGGGTATGATAAGCACAAGTGCACTGGTGAGTCTCTGCTTCAATTCCACAAATGCTTCCTCACATTTATCATCCTACATGAATGTAACATTCTTCCTAGTGAGATTTGTCAACAGAGAAGCAATTTTTGAAAAGTTTCCAGGAAGCGCTGATAATATCCAGCTAATCCGAGGAAACTTTGGATCTCTGACACGTTCTTTGGTCATTCCCAATTTAGCACCGCTTTAATCTTGGAGGGGTCCACTGATATGCCTTCTTCAGAGACAAGGTGTTCTAGGAACTTGACCTTTATCATCCAAAAGTCACACTTTTCCTTCTTCACGTATAGGCCATGTTCTCTTAATATCTATAGGGCGATCCTTAAATGTTCAGCATGTTCTTCTATGGTTTTAGAATAAAACAAGATATCATCTATAAAAACAATGATAAATTGATCTAAGTATGGTCAAAAAACACAGTTCATTAAGTCCATGAAAGCCACAGGTGCATTCGTCAGTCCGAAAGCCATGACGAGAAACTCAACGTGATTGTAACAAGTTCAGAATGCTGTCTTTGTAATGTCTTCTTCCCTTCTCTTTAGTTGATGATATCTTGACTGCAAGTCAATCTTTGAGAAGTATCGAGATCCTCCTAATTGATCAAACAATTTGTCCATTGAGGGTAAAGGCCACTTGTTCTTGATGGTCAATTGATTGAGTTAGTGATTATTGACATAGAGTCTCAACGATCCATCATGTTTCTTCACAAATAGTACTGGAGCTCCCCATGGTGATGTACTTGGTTGAATAAATCCTTTTTCTAGTAGTTCATCTAATTGCTTCTTTAATTTCAACTTCTCAATAGGTGCCATCCAGTACGAAGCAATGGAAACAAGCATTGCTTTTGAAATTAGGTTAATGACAAACTTGATTTCTCTATCAGGCAAAAGTCTGGGCAATTCATCTAGAAAACATATAGGAATTCGTCCACCATAGGAATGTGCAAAGATGAATCGTTACTCTTTGGTTCTCCCTTCAAAGCAAAGATCATTCCAAAAATGGTGAAATTCCTTCGTCCTCCGATACAAGCCTTTATCACAGGGGCTGGTGTCACTGTCCCCATCTTTGCTTAGAAATTTATAACTTGTCCATTATTTGTGAACAAAGAGACACGTTTTCAGTGGTAATCTACTATGACCTGATATCTAATTAACCAATCCATCCTAGGATTATGTCAAACTCTATCATGGTCATTGCATATAAGTCAGCTGATAATTTATGTTCCCTTATGACAATACACATTGATTTACAAATTATGGAGACTTTAGCTATTCGACCCATTAGTGTACTAAGGGTTAGCGGTGAGCTACATATTTCAATTTCTAGTTGTAGTATGGAAGCAAACAACATAGATATAAATGAACAAGTGGCACCAGTGTTAAACAATATATAGCCCAAGAGCGAGATACATGAATCATACTATCTACAACAGAGTTGTCAACCTGTCTTGTTTCTCCAGTTGTAGCCATAACAGCATAAGCCTAAGCCATTGCTTTCTCTTTATAATTCTTCCCTTGATTTCCTTGGCTGGTACTAGCATTATTATGATTCCTCTTAGGAAAATATGGTCTTTAATTCATAGAACCCTGAGGAGTCGGTTGGAAATTCTGATTGGGATAGAAACTGGAACCTTGTGGCTGCTACTGATAGTTGTACTGGGGCTAGAACCCTTGAGGTTGAGTAATCGAAGCTTGAGAAACTGGCGAGTTTTGTTGGGATGCTCCTCAGTTTTGACTCCCTCCCTACACAGTGGAGCTGAAATGACTTCCTTGTGGTCTTGGAGCAAAAGATGGTTGTGCAGGGTGACTAGGGCAATTCCTGCTCAAATGTCCCACTTGTCCACAGTTATGACAAGTGTGTGGTTGGAAACGACCACTACCCAAAGATCCACCACCAATACTCACTCTACTATTCTAAGTGACCTGCCCTTCAGACCTCTTCTTTTTGCTTATCTTCTTCAAATGCCCACTAGAACCCTTATTCTCTCCATATGAGTTGTTCAACTCTAACTTCACCCATTAAGCAGTAGCTATAAGTTCAAGAAATTGAGTTGATGGGATGGCAGCTATCATCTGACTAATTTTCAATCTCAGATTATTTCTAAACTTTTTGCACCTCGCCTTGGGGTTCAATATAGCTCTAGGATTATAGCGATACAACTCTATAAATCGGGCTTGGTATTCAACTACCATCATACCTCCTTGCACCAAATTTTCAAATTTTCATAGCATCACTTGCCTATGGCTCTAGGGAACATAAGTGTTATGAAATATTGTTTCAAACTGATCCCAAGGGAGATTTGGCACATCATAATTGTCCTTCTGAAGACCCGCCATTCTTCAACTTTACCCTAAAGTATATACGTTGCAAAACTGACTCGGTATTCTTGTGGGATTCTCAAGGTATCCAACTTCTTCTTGACTGCTTTAATGGCAGGATTGGGTTCTCCAATAAACGCAGGAGGTTTTTGCTTCATGAACTCTTTCAACAGAGTTGGGTGACATTGTTTAGCGTCACGAGCCTCTACAAGTCTCTGCATGTTTTGTGAGGCTTGAAAAATCTATCCCAAATTGTTTACTTTCGGTGTAGCTGGTTGAGGCTATGCTCCTCGTCGGGGTTGCTCAACTCCCTAAGCTTGTTCCATTTGTTTGAGTTTCCTGAGCATGTTCAATTGGTTGTGGCTGTGCAATGGGTTGTTCGGCATGTTGTGATTGTTCAGATGATTGAACTTATCATCTTAGCGACATATTTTATATTGACTGTGAAAGTTTAACCAAGATTAGTACCAATGATGATGACATTAACATTTAACTACCATTTTGAAAGATTGATTTTTTAAGGTGGTGTTACACCCCCTAGGTTAATCGAATCCAGGCTCTAATACCAAAATTTGTAATGCCCCTATGTGAGGGTTAGCAGTATTGAATGAATAAGAATAGATTTAAATGTAATATCATTTCAAAATAATAAAACATTGCCCATCGGTCTTTGAAATAAATAGAAAATATGAATAAGCTTTAAATAACAAACCACAGTTTTAGTGTAGCACCAAATATTAAAAATATAGTCTTATCATCACATTATAATTCCCAGTCAACATACAACTAAACACAATCACTACAATAGTCTTACGAATCTTACATGATTTGAATAAGTTACAATAAAACTAAAAGCTTCCAATACGGGACCAGCAGTGTTGTCACATATTCCTCGTCAGACAAGTTACACTGAATTCCACTTGAGAGATGTAAATATAATAGGGATGAGCATCGACATACCAAGTAGGGAAAACCATTACTCACATTTAGGTTTTATTCATTACCGCATTAACATCTGCATGGTTAGTTAGTTCTCAATCATTGTCTATCTTATGAGATCTATTATGATCATATTCTGTGGATACCTTACGTTATTCATTACTGAGTTTCATACATATACATAGGTACAAATATTATGATTCATCAACGTTCCTAGATATTCACGTTTCAATAGAGTATTCATCACTCAACTCATCGAAACCCAAATGGACATGCTTCCACTCTTCAATCATTTTAAGAGTGTCGAGTGAGGGGACATCAAGCCCCAGATCCTCACCAAGTCGATTCTTGTACAGTGCGCTTTAGGACTTTTGACCTAAGGGAGCGTCATCACCTCTCCCTATTTTTACCTTTTAGGATATTCGTGTTCAAGGATGTAACCGCTGTCTTTTTTACGTCTTTCTATTCTTCTAGAATCAAGCATTATTTATAGAGTTAGATTTCCTAACCATGCTTCTCAATTTACAACAACATATATCAAATCAATTTATTCTCGTTGTATAATACAATACGAGTTCCACATTATTATGTCATGAGTAATATTCATATACGTTCAAAATATCATGTACATATCTTGCAATATAAACAATCAATTTTAATTAACCAAAACCTTACAAAAGATAAGTAATAGAATCCCTAACTCTTTGCAAAATATCCACTGATAATTTCTAGCTTACACAATTAAGCTCACCACGTAAGCTCCAAATACGTCATTATCCTAAAACGTATAAAATAACCATGCTTTAACTTAAATCCTAATTTATAATTATGTCAGTTTACTATTTATTTTTATTTGTGTGCCATAATCATTAATGTACTAACACTGTGAATATCAATTTTTCCAACTTAATTTTAGTAAATTATAAAATAAATAAAATAACAATTAAATAAAAACATACGAATTTTATTTTAGTACAAAATATGTTAAAATGAATTTTTAAAATAAATAATACGATTCTAAAATATTTAGAAACAAAATAAGATTTAGAAATAAAATAATTAAAAAGTTTGATATTCATTAAGATAAAATTATTTGAAATTACAAACTTTATAGAAAACTATTTATTATTTCCAAAACATAAGTTATCAAATAACCACCTTTATCCCAGTGGTTTGGTCTTCTTTATTTGTCCCTAAGGTTGGAGGTTCAAATCCCACCTAAAGCGTTTTTCACCTAGAAAAACTTTTACAAAGAACCTAAAATTTGAATTTTTGAGTTTTTCTTTAAATCTTGGTTTTCTAACAGCTTTTTAAGCATACAAACAACATGTAGTTTTTTAAGAAAAACAACATATAGTTCTGTGAAAAACTTGTTTTTCACCTAGGAAAACTCTTAAGAGAACCCAAAATTTGAATTTTTGAGTTTTTCTTTAAATCTTTGTTTTCTAATAGCTTTTTAAGCATAAGAACAATATATAAATAATATATAATCATCTATAAACATCAAAAGCACATTTCTCAAAATTTTCATGCCAAAATATAACTTAAAATCAATGTTAAAGTTTTAGAAATCCAACCTCAAAACTTAGCTCAAAAGTAGAGTTTGATCTTGAAAATGTCCAAGCCTCTTCAATCTTTGAGTTTGTAAGAAGTTGTTTGTAGAGATTTTGAGAGAAAATTAGTTTACAAACCTTAAGGTTGTTTGAGTTCTTCTTTACTTTTTCTCTAGCTTTGTGTCAAAATGAGAGAGGAAAAAGAAAGGTAGAAGTAGGGAGATAGAGAGAGACATGTCAGAAGAAAGAAGAAAAAAGCTGAATGAAAAGAAGGAAAAATTATTGAGGGGGAGACAAGGCAGGTAAGTCATAGGAGAAAATTAAAGAAAAGACAAAAGAAGTGGTTGAGGGAGATATCCTTATGTCTCCTCCGTAGACTTTTTTTTTCCAGAAAATGCCAATGTGACATTTTTGTAAATAAATAGAACAACAAAAGCAACTTGTTAAATTTAAATACAAAAAAATCTCAATTAACACATTTTACATATTAAATTTATACAATCATACCCGTTAAAAGAGTAGGTGTACAACAGCTAGCTAGTTTCCCTCAGTTAGATGAAATTTTATCTACTTTCATGAATCATGAGATTCTTATGGGTAAAGTATAGGGACAAGGTCACCTAAGTTAAAAAGAACTTCCTTAAAAAGTGGATCTTGTCACCTTACTCATAAAAGATAGATATGAATAAATTGATGATGAAAAATTCTCTTTCATTTAAGAGCTATTGAACTAAGACCTTCTCTTACTTAGGTATTCATGAAACCTCTAATTATGAGTTAGAAGTGAAATACAAACTTAACCAAATTTAAGAATATGTCTATAAATAAGTTCTTCCACTACAAGGCTTCATTTTCTCTCTTTTTCTCCCATTCGTCTCATAATTAAACCCAAAATCTCCTAAGACAAAACCGCTTTTCCTCTTCTTTTCTCTCAAAAATTTCTCTCCCACCCACTAGAAAATCACTAGCCAAAAATCAAACTAAGGACGAGACTTTGATGGGATCCTTCAAAAAGAAGATCTTCAAGGGTATACTCTCTAAACTTTCTTTTTTAAAGTTAAAAAAATAGTTTATGTTTTTATCTTCGTCCTTTTGGTATGTAATAAGCTTTATTTATGTTTGTGTTATGGTTTATGAGAGCTTTTATGGATGTAATTTTAATATTATGCATGTTGGATATGAAAAAGTTAGATCTAGGTTATGTTTTATGTTTTTGAAGGATCTTTCCCCTCTCTTTGACTTTGAAAAAGGCACTTTAAAGATTGGTTCTTATGTATCTTTAGACCTAGGAATTTCTAAGTTAGAATAACCTAAATGATTTCATGTAATATAATAAAAATTGGAATCTCAACTTCAAAAATATGTTCTAGTGTTTTTTTTAAGCTGTCCCAGTGATGTCGCAGGAAAATGTTATGTTTGAGTTGTGTTAGCTGCAACATCAGCAGTACAAAAGGCATACGTTCTATTTTTCTATTGGAAACCTCACTTTATTGTTTAATAAGACCCCTATAGTAACTATAGAGAGAGTAGTTGTTGTTACCACCACTTTTTCTATAGATGTCGCATGTGATGTGGCATGTGATGTTACAACATGAGGTATGACATCAGTAGTGCAGAGTGGTTTATGTTCAAAAACTGCCCGGTTTCTACTTCTGAGAGTTGAAACCACTTAGTTTATTGTTCCTTATGATTGTGTAAAAACTGTAATTTAATTGGTAGTGATTTCTAGAACTTTTTCATTAAAGGTGTGTTTGGAAAATCAGTTAGAACCTAAACACTGTAGCATGTGACAGCTTTACATTGTAGCAAATTATTGTAACAAGTGAAAGCTTTACACTGTAGCAAGTTGGAACTTTAAGTTTGAACTAAGCATAAATGTCACTTGTGATATTGCAACATGAGTTACAGTATCAATAGTGCAAATGTCAAAACTATACGATTCTTTTTAATTCTTAAGGATGAAACACATAACTTATGGTCTTACAAGGTTGTCACTACAACTATAGTATAGTTTGTGGCCATTCTAGAACTATTTTTGTAAGATGTCGTAGGAGATGTTGCAATAAAATTGAACGACGTTGATAGTGTAGTTTAAGTTTTTAGGTAAAACGACCCTCAAAAAGTCCAAATCATGAGTTTTACAAAAACACAAAAGTTTTAGATCTCGACGAGATGAAAAAGTTTTGTGAAGAAAAACACTTGAAAATTCTGCATCTAAAAAAACCTTTAAGCAGATTTAAAAATGATTTAATCAGTAAAGTTTACAAAATCACTACAAACAATAATGCTAAGGATAGAAAATGAACTTTGAAAAACATGGAAGTTCTAGGCCTTGTCAGAATGAGGAACTTTCGTAAAAGACGCTTTTATCAAGACTATCTTTGACATTAGGTTATAGTGACTTTTAAAACTAACATAAGTATCTTTCAATAGTGGTTTCAAAATAAAACGCTTGTTTAATTGGTAAAGTTTACAAACTCACCACAAACAATAATGCTAAAGATAGAAAATGAACTTTTGAAAAACACGGAAGTTCTAGGCCTTGTCAAAATGAAGAACTTTTGTAAAAGAAACTTTTATCAAAACTGTCTTTGACATTTGGTTATAGTGATTTTTAAAATTGACAAAAGTATATTGTAGTAATGGTTTCGAAATAAAGCGCCTATTTAGTGGTAAAATCATTATTTACAATTGACAAAAGAATTGTCGCACTTAAAAAGCTATAAGAGTGCAATTCATAGTTAATTTAGACCTCAGTTTAAAGTACGGTTTTTGATAAAAATTTTATACATAAAGCTTTTTACATATTTAAAAAAAAAAGGGAAAATCGTAGAAAATATAAGTTATGGACCACTATAGTATAATAGTAATTATAGGCCCAACGCCCGCACGCGTTTAGGAGCAAATTATCAAATTCAAATTTTCGATAATTAATATCATAGAATGCTTATAATTTCAGAGGGATATATAAGGCCTAATGAATTGAATAGTAACTAGACATGGGCTTTAAGGCCCAATAATATATTCATATTCAAATGGACGTATAGTATAGTAATGAGCCAATATAGGTAATATAAGAGATTAGTAAGTAAAGTTACAAGAAGAACAAAATTAATTAGTTACCAAATTAATTAATTAATTATTAATGTTAGTACGATTTAATTAAAGGCAATTAAGGAAGATAAATTAGATGAGAATTATAAGCTAAAAGGATTTAAATTTAATTAATCCTTTTAACTACCCGAATAACCAGTTAGTTGATAAAACAGACTTTTAAAGAAAATATTTAATTTCTTCTTATTTGATATGCTAAAATAATTAGCATAACACAAATTAAGCTCACACTCATACAAGGTGTTTTTCCTCAGATTCTAGGATTAGTAGATAAGTATGTGGCGAGTTAGTAGATCCTACCTCTCGAAACCAGGTAAATAGGAATTTTACCTATAGTATAAAAACTTACGGTTTTCAAATTAAAGTGTTTTTACATTTTTATGCAAATGCATTATCTGTGATATGTCATGCTAGATTAGGATATGTCATATTGTGCCATGTTTATATTCTGTAAATGTATTGTATGTGATGTATGATATATAAATTATATTACATATTCACGTTTTGTTAAGAAAAGTTATAATTTATGTTATGTGATGATATTTAGTAACATGTATACTATATGCAGACAATAAGACAAGTGTAATAAGATCAGTTAAGTTAAGAATGTTGTACCAGCTCCCGACGTATAGTGAGGATTCAAGACCTCTCGACCTATAAGGAGGCATCCAATTTAGTTTATTTTATGATCTAGGGTCATTATGGACCTTTGCAAATGCTAACTTCCCGATGATCATGCGTAACAGGTATGTACACATAGGGACCCATTAAGTATGATGATTAGATACATTAAATATGTTCATAATGAAGCATAATCAGCTCATATGTATTTTTATAAATGTTTTAAACTTTGTTTTTCTAGTATATGTTTCCTACTTGCTGAGCGAAACCTCACTCAAATATGTTCATGTAGTAGGTAAGTAACCTGCAACAACTTACGATGGACGGTGGCGAGTGGTGGACAGATGGTGGATATGAGTATGGATATAGCTTATAAGATGTTTCTTCCGCAATAGATTTAAGGTAAATTACATATGTATATATATATGTATGTATGAATAGTTTTATGCAAGTATGATTTAAAAACGAGAATTGTAATTTTACAATCTTAGTCTAGGTTATGTTAGACTAAAAGTTTAAATAAGTTCATTATAGTATTAATTCATTTTAGAAATGTTTTTAAAAGATTCATTTTAATTAAGGAATTGTATTAAGAAAATTAATTAAAGTAATTAGTTTCTTTAAAAAAATTGTTTAGCAAACACTACAACAAGATAGGGAAATGATGTCGCCTTTTTCATATCGGTTAGCGAGTTTGAGAGATGTGAAAAGGTTTTAACATCGGTCAGCCAAACATCGATGTTGAAAGTATAGTTTTTGCATTTTTTACTTCTGTTTTTTCTTTGAATGACATTGAAATGCATTCTTTATGTTTTCCACATCTGCTTCCTTCCAAAAGACATAGATTCCAAATAAATGACGCAATACTATTTTCTAGTATGTTATTATGGGTGAGTACAAGCTCTGGTATGGTTATTTCTGTTAGTGGAATTTTAACTATCTTTTTTTCCAAAAGTCTCTCCAATTGTGGGAGTTTTTGTCAGTTTTCTCTATATTCAAACCTTCATTCTTCCTCTTCTATAAAAACCTTTATCCTTCCTTTCTCAATAAAAAAAACCTTCTTCTACTTATTAGGAAAAATCTTTGTTCTTCCATTCTTATAGCATTTTGCATTCTTCTTCTTCTAAATTTGAAAAAATCCCTTTCAAAAACTCTCAAGTGCTTCCTATCGGGTTTAGTGCCCTAAAAGCTATGACGTTGTACATATTGTTAATAAATAAATAAAGTGACATTTATAATTATTTTGGTTGCTTATATGTATTATGAATACATTTATAAACATTAAGAAAATTCCATGATTATTTATGTGACTATAAATTTAGCATATAAGTGTTATATGCTTAGGGATAAAATTTATACATAATAATCTAAATAGTCTGTAATAATTAATTAAAGTTTAGGATCTTTAATTAAATATTACAAGTACGGTCCAATCTCATTTAGAATGAAATAGTCATTATTCGGACTATTAATGTAGAGACATTAGATTGGAGGTACTTTATATAATAAGATTATATAGGACTAGACTAGATAAATTATGAATCTCCAATAATCATCCGTTACAAATAGAGTATTCAAATATATCACTATGATGATCATATATTTGACAGTCTTAATCCTGAGTATTTATTAGACTCCTATTTATGACATTATGTTTTTTAACTTACATGGTAAGATTTGTCTAAGCACAGATCATAACTTAGCATCTTGGAAACATAATGTAATAAATGGCTGGGAATAATATTATACAGATATGAAATCCATTCCTTCCTTATAGAAGTTAGAAAAATAGTTCTCTTGAGTGATAATTTGAAGTTTGAATAGTAGAGCGCTCGTTCATAATAAGATTATAAATTAACTACTCATTAGAGAATTATTGGAACCCAAGAATAAAGATGTAATAAGAGAGGTGAACGGATATTGAACCTAGCTCTTATTATGAAATATTTATGGATGACTGACTTATATGTAATGATTATATTAATGGACCACTCGCTTATTTTCTTTGAGTAATTTCACTATAATCTCAAGAGTTCAGTTTCAGGTTTTTAGTGGAATAACACTGAAACTAATAAATTTGGCACATTAGTCAAAGAGTTTAATTAATTGTCAAATTTATTGGAGCTTGGGTTATAGGTCCATAGGTCCTCAATACCACCTCTGTAACACTATATTGGATTTATGCATAGAATGAATTATACATATTTAGTTTGGAATTATTGAATTCTAAATTAATTATTTCACACTTGAATTATTAATGTGGCACAGAAAAATGTTCTCTGTGACATATAATGTAATGTGATAAATGTTGTCACATTTAACTGAGTATTAGTTAATTAATTAATTGAATAATTTTAAAATCTATTCTTAAATAAATGTGATTTATTTTTGAATTTAGATTTAGACACATATATATATGGTTTTGAACCAAATATTATTTATATATAAGATTTTATAATATATTAATATATATATATTAGAATTAAAGAACTTTACTTAAAAAAAACGTAAAAAACGTAAACTTACGTTTAGGTAAACGAATTTTAATATATACATATATATAATTTTAAAAGAATCAAATCGTGATTCAGTTAATAAAAATTAAAGAAAGGGAAAGAAAGAAAAAAAAAGGGTAAGAATCATGTAAAATATATCCTTTCCCCATATATCTGATATGTTGGTTTTTTCAAATTTGAAATTAATTGAAAAATTACTAAATGGCTCAGATATAAAAAGGAAGAGATAACAGTTATCTTAAGAGATTTTTTATTTACGTAACTTTTGTAAAATACTCATAGAGAAAAACTAAGAGTTATTCTCTAAAAAAATGGTCTGCTATCTCATGTGTTGAGTACATAGCAGATTCAAAAAAGTGTAAGTAAAATTCATTCTTGCAGTTTGACGCTCACTCGTCCTTCCATTGGTGTGGAGGCCTAGATTAGAAGATCGGGGTGTCAAAGAGGAAAGCTAAGATACCCTGATAGTCTTCAAAAGGTTAGTAAAATTCCTAAAGCTTTCTATTATTAAAATTATATAGCTATTCCCGATGAATAAAGTTTTTTTATAAAATTTTTATTTGTTAACGATCCATTCCTTCCGCTATGTTTCATATTTTAATTCCAACAAATGGCATCAGAGCGGGTTATAGCATATATAATTTTAATTAATATGATTTTATTTTGATAATATCATGTTCTTGATGCATGTTTGTGAGCACCTTGTAGCTTTGTAATTTTTATTCATGTGATGATGGTTGTTTAATGAATGGATTTTTGGTCGTTAATTATATAGTCCTTTTGGATTGATAATTTTATTTCAGCTTGATTAGATCAAATCTATGTAAACCCATAAAATGGTATAGACTTTTTGTAATTTATTATTTATTTTTTCCTTCACCTGCTATACCTACACGCTTCTAGAGTTGCCTTTATTAATGTGCATTTAATGCACTAGTCGGGTAGATTGAAAGACCATTTAAAAAAATAAAAGAAAAAGGAGCCATCAATGCACTTCACGTGCAATCATCAGGCAACAATTTTTAAAAAAAAATTGATGGTTTGGGTTTAAGGCACCTGACATGCTTTCATAAATGCACTTGATGTGCTATATATATATAGACACATGCTAGAATGAAAAGGGCGGCTGTGTTTCTTGTACGTTGCACATGGAGTTGTAAAGAAGATGAAGTTCTTGGATGGCCCAGTTGAGAACTTGGGCCTTTCAAATAACAAAGGTAACCCAACAGATTGTTGTACAGTAAACCATCCGATAAAGACTGCAAAATTGGAGCAGGGAATTATATATAACTTACAAGAAGACCTTTGTAATTTTTTGCTCTTGTGTTTTTTTATGGGTTGTAATTTTAATTATCCAGAAGGACCCAGGTCAAAAATCCATTGTTTATTTTCATGCTTTATTTTCATGTGATGATTGTGATAATATGTTTATGTATTATAACATATCATCTAGGAAAGTGCCCACTTATAGTTATTGTAACATGATATGCATACACTTGAATATTATTTTTTTTTATAAAGGTGTTTATAAAATGATTTAATATGTGTTAGAATTAATTTAATGAGATTAAATTAATTAGGCTGGTTTTATAGAATCTTAATTTATTAATCAACCGAATAATGTGAATTTAGTTTTAATAGTTAAGACTTGGTAAAATTCACATTAGTTCTAAGTTATCTAATTTTAAATTGTTTAATGTTGGGTAGCTTAGACAATTCATAATAAATTTAGATTTTTAGAAAATTTGGTAATTTATTTAAGTGTAAGTAGAATGGGATTCTATAAACACATAATATAACCTAGTAATTAAAAATTATTTTTATTTACTAAACTTATGAAACATATGATGTTTTATAAGATAAAACACATCTTTTAAAATAATGAGTGGGAGAAGGTAATATGACAATATAACCTGCGGTCTCCACTATTAGCACAACACCATGAGATTTAGGTGGCATCTCGCGACGTTTTGATTTCGTCATCCCTATGGAGGGTGTCTATTTAAATCAATAACAAGGTTGGCTTCCAAGAGATAGGATTCTACAATGTTTTTCAAAATTGACCTATCCTACGACGGCAATTTTGAGTTAAGTTGTTAAAATCTGAACTAGAGGATCACACTCATAAGGATATAATTAAATTGTTAATTATATCTTGACCAAATATAAACGGTTATTAATAAATATATAAAATATAAGATATTTTGAATATATTTATTAATTGAGAATGTCTCAGTTCAATTCATAAATAATTTGACCTACCCTACGGCGGCACTCTATTTATTGAAATTGAATAATCATGGAATTAGTAAATATTATTTTGTGTTTTTCCATGCATCATGCATCACGTTTGCTATTCTAAAACATATATTTATGATGTATATGCAACCATTTAATTTATGTTATTTTATTTATTTATTACAGCAACAATGTCTAATCCAATCATTGTTATTCTCTCAAATGAAAAATTAACCGGAGATAATTTTGTCAAGTGGAAGAGTAACATGAACATTGTACTAATTTGCAAAAATTACAAGTTTGTCCTAACAGAGGAATGTCCTCCATCGTCTCCTGCCAATGCTCCTGGTAATGCACGAGAAGCATATGATCGTTGGATTGAGGCAAATAACAAGGCCCGCTATTTCCTTTTGGCTGGCATGTCTGACGTGCTTAGGATTAAGCACAAAAGCATGGAAACTGCTTATGAGATTATATAGTCTTTGCAAGACATGTTTGGCAAGCCTTTTGAAAAGGCATGCCACGAAGCCATTAAGGCAGTAATGAAGGCAGGGATTTCGGTCAAAGAACATGTTCTCAACATGGTTAACTATCTCCATGAGGCCGAAGTGAACGGGGCAGTGATAGATGAAGCCACACAGGTGTGGATGATTTTGGAAACCCTCTCCCCTGCGTTCCTTCAGTTCAAAAGCAATTGTTTCATGAACAAGCTGAAATATAATATGACTAAGTTGCTTAATGAGCTACAAACCTTCGAGTCTATTTTGAAAGAAAAGACTAAAGAAGGTAAGGCAAATGTTGCAGAAGCTCAACCCTCCTCTTCTACTTGAAAGAATAAGAAGGGGAAGAGGACTGAAGGAAGTGGTAAGTCTAAAAATGGAGGGCAACCTAAGAAGAACAAAAGCAACAACAGTGAAAAGAGCTCAAACAAAAGAAGCCTAAAGGAAAATATTTCCACTGTGGCGTAGTTGGGCACTAGAAGAGAAACTGCAAGAAGTATCTTCAGGAGCTCAAAGAAAAGAAGAACAATGTTAAATCAGATTTACTTGTTTTAGAAGCTTGTTTAGTTGACGATGATACTTTACCTTGGATAATTGATTCAGGGGCAACTAACCATGTTTGTTCTTCTTTGCAGATGCTTAGTTCTTCAAGGGAGCTTGCCAACGAGGAACAAACGATGAGAGTGGGAACGGGAGAGGTTGTTTCGACAAAAGCAGTGGGAGTCGTTAAACTTTATTTTAGAAATAAGTTTTTAATTTTGGACAATATTTATTACATTCCTTGTTTTCGTAGAAATTTGATTTCTGTCTCCAAGTTGTTTGAACAAATGTTTAATGTTTGTTTTAATAATAATTATGTTAATATTTCTAGAAATGGTTTGAATATTTGTTCTGCGCATCTGGAAAATGGGCTTTATGTTGGAAACAAAGTGCGCAGCGGAATTTTTAAAATTTTTCATCAGAGTATTTTCCAAAACACAAGTTTGACATGTTATATGTATAAATTAAACAGATCTTATTAACCTCAGTGTGTTGAAGAACCTCCGCGACCTGTGTAGAGAAGTAACGTTCCAGAAGAGCCTCAACCAACTGGTCTTCTTTGCTATTCTCTATCCACAACCGGAGTGAGTGTGGGCTCACACGTACAGCTCTTCCACCGGTGACTCTCCTTCCAACCAATAGAGAGAACCCAAAGCTAGTGTTCGTTATTTGTGAACAAAAGCTCTCAGGGAGTTTTCAGATGCTCACTAGAAGAGTATCACTCTTAATCTCTCAAATTGATCTCTGTAAATCATTAGACTCACTCCCTTTTTATACCTATTGGTCCTAGGGTCAGTCCATATCAGATTAGGTCTCAAAAAATCGAAACAGAATCAAGTTCGGATCAATATCTGATAAGATCCGCGTGAAAACGCGTAATCTTAACTGTCGTCGGTCGGCAGGCCGAACTTTTTGATAGGCAGGCCGAACACGTCATCCGGCAGGCCGAACTGTCGAGAAAAAATCTCCGCGAATCTTTTATTTTTCACCTGAGATTCTAAAGGATAAAGTATCAATTTTGATTCAAATAGCCCAATAGAAAATATATCTAATCAAAACAAACTTTATCAAGATAATCTCTAAGAAAATAAATCAATTCACAATAATTCTACAAGTTTATCTTGTTCTAATTGTCCAAAATTAAAACAACCGATAAACAGACAAGAATTACCCGAACGCAATAATTCAACAAGTTCATCTTGAACTAATTTTCTTACATAATTAATTCAACCGATAAACAGACATAAATTATTTGATTCTTATAAATTTTAAACCAATCTGATAAATCCGACATAAGTCACCAATTATTGGAAAAGCACGTCGTGCCGTTACAGGATTTTGTGAGCTAGCAAAGGGGACCAAAATGGACCTATAAAGTTCTAGCTCATGATAATTATGAAACCCAATATCCCAGATATACATTTCACAATTATCAACTCCAACGCTACTCCACTAAAAGCTTGGAGCTGCACTCTCGAACTTTATAGAATTACGAAGCTCGTGTAGCTAAGTCTCCATGACATATCATAGTGTATCGCATCCCCATATGATCATCCATAATCGGCTTAAGGACAAGTTCTGTCTTACCTTCCCGATTATTTTTATCTTACGTTCCATTTTCTCACCATTAGAAAACTTACCATCCAAAGATAGTATACCATTCGGTTACACCTATGTATCCAAATGGTTGAGCGCTCCAGTTTTCCAATTATAGGACAACGCATATAAGAGGATATCATTACTCCTAAAGAGGAGCTATGGATTCCATATCTATGAATAACAAGTCTACACTATCAAGAGTCATGCCTCCAACGTACCGGCATGCATGCCACTATAGAGATGTGGGAGTCACCCATTGGTACATCAAAAGACAAAAGTCGAGACAATGGGCCCATTATTCATCTTAGGATTAAGATACAATACAAATGATTGTCTAAAGTGAATCGATTTGCCAAGATAGAATTATTAATCCAAATCAATTCACTTTATGTCCCGATCCAACACATCGTCACCTATGACAACGTGCCAATGTTTCTATTCATGGAGTCCAACTCCGATGGTCAAGACAAACCATCTGCCAAAAGGGATATAGACAACATAACAATCTTTACATGAATAAAGCGCCCAACTTTATTCCCTCGATTGTAGATCATATGTTTTAGACCGTCACCCTAAGAATTACGTCTTCCGCATAATCATCCCATCATATGCCCAATTCTTAAGGTTTAGACTGACAGTCTCAGACTACAGTTTGCTTATCATACATTCAACAAATATGAACGTAAAGAGGACAAGATTTGGTATATATAAATGAATAAATTCTTTATTGATAAAAATGTCTCCAAAAACGTATTACATTTTTACTCCTTAGAGCATACATGTCTAACAATCTCCCACTTGCACTAAGTGAGTAAATACTGCAAATTTCGCATCCCCATAGCTTCCACATGCCTCTCGAAGACTCTCCCAGTAAGTGTCTTTGTGAATGGATCAGCTAAATTGTCCTCTGACGTGATCTTGCACACCGTGACATGCCCGCTCTCAACGAAGTCCTTTATCACATGATACTTCCGATCAATATGCTTACTCTTCTTGTGAAATCTTGGTTCCTTAGCATTAGCTACCGCCGCACTGTTATCACAGTACAGTGATACCGCCTTATCCATACCAGGAACTACCTCAAGATCCCCAAGGAACTTGCGGAGCCACACTGCTTCTTTCGAAGAATCACTAGCCGCCACATACTCGGCCTCCATCGTTGAATTGGAAGTGCAATCTTGCTTCGCACTTCTCCAACTGATGGCACCGCCACCTAGAGTAAACACAAACCCCGAAGTCAATTTCCTAGAATCTAGGCAGGATTCAAAATCCAAATCAGTGTATCCTAGAGGAGTTAAATCCTCACCCGAATACACAAGCATATACCATCGAGTCCTTCTCAGGTACTTGAAAATATGCTTTACCGTAACCTAATGGTTCGGTCCTGGATCCACCTGAAATCGACTCACAATCCCGACCGCATATCTAATATTCGGTCGAGTGCAAAGCATGGCATACATGAGACTACCCACTGCAGAAGCATAAGGTACCTTCTTCATGTATTCTCTTTCTTCATAAGACTTTGGAGAGTCTTTCTTAGAAAGAGTAATTCCAGACCTAGATGGTTGCCCACCTTTCCTGGAATCCTGCATTGCAAACCTCCTGAGAATTTTATCTATGTAGTCGGCCTGTGACAAAGCTATCATTTTGTTCTTCCTATCCCGAAAGATCTGGATACCGAGAACAAAATTAGCCTCACCTAAGTCCTTCATGTCAAACTGCTTGGTCAACCATAATTTGACCGATGACAATGCCCCAACGTCATTGCCAATTAGCAAAATGTCATCTACATAGAGTAGTAGAAAAACCACCTTCCCATTCTTAATGTGTTTGTAAACACATGGTTCATCCACATTTTGTGAGAACCCATAAGTCTTGATCACTTGATCAAATCTTATGTTCCAAGAACGAGAAGCCTGCTTAAGTCCATAAATAGACTTTAGCAGCTTACAAACCTTACCCTCTTGACCCGCGACCTTGAACCCATCTGGTTGTTCCATATAAATGGACTCATCAAGATAGCCATTTAGAAAAGCCGTCTTGACATCCATCTGCCAAATCTCGTAGTCGAGAGCGGCAGCTATGGACAAGAGAAACCGGATGGACTTAAGCATGGCTACAGGCGAAAAGGTTTCCTCATAATCGATTCCTTCCTTTTGCGTATAACCCTTAGCTACCAGTCTAGCCTTAAAGGTTTCGACCTTTCCATCCACTCCTCTTTTCCTCTTGTAGATCCATTTACACCCTATGGGTTTTACCCCTTCGGGAAGATCCACAAGCTCCCAGACCTGATTAGTCTCCATAGACTTCATCTCTATGTTCATGGCCTCTGTCAAGAGTCTTGAATCAACATCCTCCATAGCTTCTGCGTAAGTATAAGGATCCCTATCATGTTCATCCGGTTCAGCCAAAAAGACTTCCCCATTGAACATATACCTCTCAGGTTGACGCCCGATGCTCCCACTATTCCGAAGCCCCTGAGGTTGTTGTTCAGGTTTGTTTGGTTTTTCTACACTGATCGGAATGGTTTCATTCGGAACCTCTGGAGTAAACGGATCACCCCTCAACTCCTCAAGCACCACTTTGCTTCGAGGTTTAAAGTCGTTCATGTAACTCTCCTCAAGGAAAGTTGCATTAGTTGAAACCACGACTTTATTCTCCTTTGGGTTATAAAATTAACCCCCTTTAGTCCCTTTTGGATATCCTACAAACACGCAAATTTCTGAACGTGCTTCCAACTTATTCGGATCCTTAAACAGGACATGAGCTGGACATCCCCATATGCGAATATGGTTTAAGGATGTCTTCCGTCTTGTCCACAACTCGTGAGGAGTTTTAGGGACCAATTTTGAAGGCACATTGTTCAAAAGATAACATGCGGTTTGTAGTGCATATCCCCAAAAGGATAAAGGCAATGATGAATAACTCATCATGGACCGAATCATGTCCAACAAAGTCCTATTCCTTCTCTCCGCTACGCCATTCTACTGCGGAGTCCCCGACGCAGTCAAATGGGATAAAATCCCATTCTCTAACAAGTGTCCCAAGAACTCATCAGAAAGGTATTCCCCACCTCGATCAGATCGAAGTGCCTTTATGGGTCTACCCAATTGCTTTTCCACTTCAGCCTGAAACTCCCTGAACTTATCATAAGTTTCGCTTCTGTGGTGCATTAGGTACACATACCCATATCTTGAGTAATCGTCAATAAAAGTGACGAAGTACTCATACCCTCCTCGTGCCCGGATGTTCATCGGTCCGCAAACATCACTATGCACTAGTTCTAGAACCCCTTCGGCCCTATTGCCCTTAGACCCGTATGGTCTTTTGGTCATTTTACCCTCCAAACAAGACTCACATTGAGGTATAGATTCCACCTTTAAGTGACTTAAAGGTCCATCCCTTACCAACCTTTGAATCCTATTCAGGTTAATATGGCCAAGGCGCAAATGCCAAAGATAAGTCTTATTAGAGTGAGAAGTTTTAAGTCTTTTTGAGTCATTATCATTTATCTCAGCATTAAGCAATAAGTCCATCTTAGGTTTGATAAAATATAGATTATTTTGCATCCATCCAGAACAGATAAAAGATTTGTTTTTACGAATCACCACTTTTTCATTAAAAGATACCACGTAGGAGTCTTTAAATAAAGAAGATATAGAAATTAAATTCCTTTTAAATTTAGGAACATAAAAACAATCTTGCAAAATTAAATTCCTATAATTATCAAAGTAAAGATGGACATCTCCCACTGCTTCCGCTGAGACCAAGGATCCATCGCCCATCCGAAGCGTTAAGTCTTCACGAAGTAGACCTCTCGTTTCTTTGAATCCCTGCAGAGAGACACAAACATGATTAGTTGCACCGGAATCTATGACCCAGATGTCACTGGATTCCTCAACCAAACAAGTTTCTAAATATAGAAGATCACACCTACCTCCCTTGGAAAGGAAGTCCTTGCAATGCTTCTTTATATGCCCGACCTTACCACAGAAGAAGCACTTAAGCTTCTTTGGGTTCTTCTTCTTCTTCTTCTTGCTCTTGGTAGCAACAGGAATAGAAGACTTACCACTCTTGGCCCGTTGCTTCGTTCCATTCCCTGAGTTAGGATTGGAACCAGAAGCAGCTACCATATTGGCCTCTCCACCAGCAGGAGACTCCCTGATCAGCAGTTCAAACTCCTGTAACTGTTTCATTAGTTCTGTCAAGGTCATATCCCGTCTATTGCTTAAATTAAAAGTAGCTCTAAACGGAATAAATTCCTTAGACAGAGTCTCAAAGACCATAGTCATCTGAGTTTCAGCATCGATGTCGGCTCCATTGGTTTAAGCCTCTGCGAGGTAGCCCATGACCAACATCATATGCTCCTTTACAAATGTCCCCGGTCTCTGTCTACAGTTTAAGAGTTTCCGAAGAGCCCCTTGCCGCTTTGTTATGGCTTGGCCTCCAAACATGTCCTCAAGATTATCCAAGATCTGCTTCGCAGTCTCATAATCCTGATGTTGAGCCTGCAGCACATTGTTCATGCTAGCCATAACATAGCAGCGGGCCTGATCATTAGCATCTTTCCAGCGATCGTACGCTTGGAATTGCTCATTACTTGAGTCTCCCGTAGGCTCGGGAGGACAAGGAGTTGTCAGTACATATTTTAGTTTCTCAAAGGAAAGGACGATGTCCAGGTTCCGTTTCCAATCATTATAGTTCTCACCGGTTAATTGGTTTTTGTCAAGTATCGATGATAAAGCGTTTTTAGACATTTTCAATCTACAATAAAGAATCATATACCAAACATAAGCAAACATATATAATAATTTAGTAAGATAACACAATCATGTAAAATTATACAAATGTGTTTATGTGTCAAAACCTTGAAAATATCACAACCTTACAACGATAATTCCCAACTCAGAATTCAACAAGCTCCTAAGCGAGTCATGCCAAATTCAATTAGGAACACGGATCCCCTCCTGATTAATATATGCCATCCAGGACCCGTATGATCCAGCATATACTAATAATCGTTTCTTTGGCCATTAATTTTATTAACAGAGCTCCTAGGGGAGGTTAATAATAAAATTAACGTGAGTGTATAACCACCGTTTCAATATTTTATCCACGATTTATAATCACCACCTAGGGGTGTGCAACCATAAATCATACTAAAATACCTTATCCTTTTAGAGATCCAATCTGGTACATGATAGAAATCCCTTCCTAGGGGTCAGGACCACCATGTTCTTCCTATGGACCAACGATGGAGGCCTTAGGTTCTCTCTTTGAAAACCTTCTCCCACTCAATCTTTTGAAGTCAAGGTTTTATTTTAAAATTATGCATGAACAATTTTAATATGAGCGGCACTCCCTATTCTATATGGCATGTTATCAATATACATGGTAAATCATATTATAATGCAGACAAGCAAAGCAATCAAGCAAAGCTACAAGCATAATAATAATAATAACCGTAATATTATGGTTCCACCCTAGAGAATAGAAAACTAAGATTACAAGAGAATAATCGAGACATTTATCAATTCTTCATCCTTGAATCCTCAAGCTGTATCCTTCTTCATGTAATATCCATCTTCAAGTCCTCAATCTCGTATGAATCGAACACTTCATATTTCAGGTCTTATCCAAATTTAATGTTTCTCAGAATCGTCCCAAAAATAAAATTAAAACTGCATTGGAAAAATTGCACCTTTTCTGGACACCTGGCAGCTCTCGGTCGGTAGTCCAATCTGGGTGATCGGTCTGCCGATCATGGTGGTTCGGCCTGCCAAACATGAAGGTTCGGCCTACCGGCAGAGCACCAAAATTTCTGCCCCACTGTCGGCTTGCCGGACCGTACGTCCGGCCTGCCGATTTGTGACCTTCGGCCTGCCGAACTGTGAGGTCCGGCATGCCGACCGAGCAGAAGAAACCTTAATCCAGAAAATACAATTTTAATACAATTTCCTCAATTTTATTTTCAACAATTCAAAAACATAAAATTAGAGACTCAGGAAATACCTGGAGGCGCCATCATCAATCTTTAAGATCCGACTTCTCGTTCCGTCTTCTCCGAATAATTATTTAATTACAAAATTCTTATAAATTTAAAATTAATTAATAATTCCTAGACGGAGATGATAGTCCGCCATCTAATTACATGAAAAACCTAGATACACATTCTAACCTCTAAGGAACCATAACCGGTATTAATTAATTAATAAATAATTAAACAACAATTTAATCAACCATAATTAATTAATAAACATTCACCACATAATCCATGACAACATTTATATATTATATAGAAACCTAGAGTGCCATCTCTCTATAAAATTCAATTCAAGCAGGGGAGGGACTAAGATCACAAAATTTATGCATATAACATGATCACAAACTTGCAAATTTATGTAAAAACTTTGGCTTTGATACCAATTGTTGGAAACAAAATGCGCAGCGGAATTTTTAAAATTTTTCATCAGAGTATTTTCCAAAACACAAGTTTGACATGTTATATGTATAAATTAAACAGATCTTACTAACCTCAGTGTGTTGAATAACCTCCGCGACCTGTGTAGAGAAGTAACGTTCCAGAAGAACCTCAACCAACTGGTCTTCTTTGCTATTCTCTATCCACAACCGGAGTGAGTGTGGGCTCACACATACAGCTCTTCCACCGGTGACTCTCCTTCCAACCAATAGAAAGAACCCAAAGCTAGTATTCGTGATTTGTGAACAAAAGCTCTCAGGGAGTTTTCAGATGCTCACTAGAAGAGTATCACACTTAATCTCTCAAATTGATCTCTGTAAATCATTAGACTCACTCCCTTTTTATACCTATTGGTCCTAGGGTCAGTCCATATCAGATTAGGTCTCAAAAAATCGAAACAGAATCAAGTTTGGATAAATATCTGATAAGATCTGCGTGAAAATGCGTAATCTTAACTGTCGTCGGTCGGCAGGCCAAACTTTCTGATAGGCAGGCGGAACAGGCCAGTTCGGCAGGCCGAACACGTCATCCGGCAGGCCGAACTGCTGAGAAAAAATCTCCGCGAATCTTTTATTTTCCACCCGAGATTCTAAAGGATAAAGTCTCAGTTTTGATTCAAATAGCCCAATAGAAAAGATATCTGATCAAAACAAACTTTATCAAGATAATCTCTAAGAAAATGAATCAATTCACAATAATTCTACAAGTTTATCTTGTTCTAATTGTCCAAAATTAAAACAACCGATAAACAGACAAGAATTACCTGAACGCAATAATTCAACAAGTTCATCTTGAACTAATTTTCTTACATAATTAATTCAACCGATAAACAGACATGAATTATTTGATTCTTATAAATTTTAAACCAATCTGATAAATCTGACATAAGTCACCAATTATTCAAAAAGCACACCGTGTCGTTACAGGATTTTGTGAGCTAGCAAAGGGGACCAAAATGGACCTATAAAGTTCAACCTCATGATAATTATGAAACCCAATATCCCAAATATACATTTCACAATTATCAACTCCAACGCTACTCCACTAAAAGCTTGGAGCTGCACTCTCGAACTTTATAGAATTACGAAGCTCGTGTAGCTAAGTCTCCATGACATATCATAGTGTATCGCATCCCCATATGATCATCCATAATCGGCTTAAGGACAAGTTCTGTCTTACCTTCCCGATTATTTTTATCTTACGTTCCATTTTCTCACCATTAGAAAACTTACCATCCAAAGATAGTATACCATTCGGTTACACCTATGTATCCAAATGGTTGAGCGCTCCAGTTTTCCAATTACAGGACAACGCATATAAGAGGATATCATTACTCCTAAAGAGGAGCTATGGATTCCATATCTATGAATAACAAGTCTACGCTATCAAGAGTCATGCCTCCAACGTACCGGCATGCATGCCACTATAGAGATGTGGGAGTCACCCATTGGTACATCAAAAGACACAAGTCGAGACAACGGGCCCATTATTCATCTCAGGATTAAGATACAATACAAATGATTGTCTAAAGTGAATCGATTTGCCAAGACAGAATTATTAATCTAAATCAATTCACTTTATGTCCTGATCCAAGACATCGTCACCTATGACAACGTGCCTATGTTTCTATTCATGGAGTCCAACTCTGATGGTCAAGACAAACCATCTCCCAAAAGGGATATAGACAACATAACAATCTTTACATGAATAAAGCGCCCAACTTTATTCCCTCGATTGCGGATCATATGTTTTAGACCGTCACCCTAAGAATTACGTCTTCCGCATAATCATCCCATCATATGCCCAATTCTTAAGGTTTAGACTGACAGTCTCAGACTACTGTTTGCTTATCATACATTCAACAAATATGAACGTAAAGAGGACAATATTTGGTATATATAAATGAATAAATTCTTTATTGATAAAAATGTCTCCAAAAACGTATTACATTTTTACTCCTTAGAGCTTAAGTGTCTAACACTTTACACTTTAAGGCCCAACAAAAAATCACTGCTCAATACTGAAATGTTCAAAGTTGAACAACCAAAACCCAAGAAGCAAAAGATTTCTTCTGATAATGAAATATACCTATGGCACCTTAGACTAGGTCACGTTAACCTTGACAGAATTAACAGACTAGTAAAGGATGGTCCTTTAAAAGAACTAAAAGTTAGTTCTCTACTAGTTTGTGAATCTTGTCTTGAAGGTAAAATGACTAAGAGGCCTTTCTCTACAAAAGGCGAAAGGGCCAAGGAACCACTTGAGCTAATACATTCGGACGTCTGAGGTCCATTGAATGTGCAAGCACATGGTGGTTACGAATATTTCATCACATTTATTGACAATTATTCAAGATATAATGCAAAGGAATCTAAAACTTTTGAAAAGTTCAAAGAATTCCAAGCGAAAGCTAAAAACCAATTAGGAAAGATGATGAAGACTCTTTGATCTGATCAAGGAAGGGAATACCTTGATACTGAATTCAAGGACTATATGATAGAACATGGTATTCTATCACAACTCATCATACCTAGAACACCACAACAAAATGGTGTTGCAGAGAGAAGAAATCGGACGTTGCTTGATTGGTGAGATTCATGCTCAGCAACTCATCATTACCCACTTCATTTTAGGGATATGCATTACAAACTGCAGTATATCTTCTAAACATAGTTCCATCTAAGTTTATTCCAAAAACACGTTTAGAGTTATGGAATGGTCGCAAACCTAATATGCGACATATCCATCTATGGGGGTGTCCAGCACATGTGTTGAAAGGAAAGACAGAAAAGTTGGAACCACGTTCTAAAGTATACTTGTTTGTGGTATACCCACAGGGAACGAGGGGAGTTTTGTTTTATAGTCCACAAGAAAAGAAGGTATTTGTATCGATAAATGCCACTTTTCTAGAGAATGATTATATGATAAACTATAAACCTCGTAGCAAAGTTGTACTTGAAGAGTTACTTTCTGATCAGATCAGACTGTAACCGACAACCGTTGTCGAAGGACAAAATGAGGAGACCACATCTCCCAATCAGAATGTCATACCACGTTGACGTAGTGGGAGGGTTGTGAGACCACTTTCTTGCTACAAGGAAATTAGAAAAGCACATGTTGCTATCTCTGATAATGGTGAGGATGATCCATTGAAATTTCATGATGCAATGGAAGATTCTAATAAGGAAAAATGGTTGGAAGCTATGAACCTTGAAATGGAGTCAATGTACTCCAATTCAGTCTGGGAACTTGTAGACCTACCTGAAGGGATATAACCCATAGGGTGCAAATGGATTTACAAGAAGAAAAGAGGAGTGGATGGGAAAGTTGAGACTTTCAAAGCTAGGCTTGTGGCAAAGGGTTATACCCAAAAGGAGGGAGTTGACTATGAAGAAACTTTCTCGCCTGTAGCTATGCTTAAATCCATTCAGATTCTTTTATTCATTGCTGCTTGTCTTGATTATGAGATATGGCAAATGGATGTCAAGACTGCCTTTTTGAATGGCTATCTTGAGGAAAGCATCTATATGGTGCAACCAGAAGGGTTTGTAGTCAAAGTCAAGGGCAAAAAGTTTGCAAGTTGTAGAGGTCCATCTATGGACTCAAACAAGCTTCAAGATCTTGGAACTTGAGATTTGATAAAGCAATCAAATCTTATGGTTTTGATCAAAACATTGATGAATCTTGTGTATACAAGTACATAAAAGATAAGAAGGTGGTCTTCTTAGTTCTTTATGTAGATGATATCCTACTCATTGGAAATGTTGTAGGCGTATTATCTAATAAAAAGAAATGGCTCGCCAACCAATTCCAAATGAAAGATTTGGGAGAGGCAAGTTATGTTCTTGGAATCCAACTCATAAGAGATCGAAAGAACATACTGTTGGCACTGTCTCAGGCATCGTATATCGATAAGGTGCTTATCTGATTTTTGATACAAAACTCCAAGAAAGGTAATTTACCTTCACGTCATGGAGTTGATCTTTCAAAAGAGCAATGTCCTAAGACACCTCAAGAGGGAGAATACATGAGATGGGTACCCTATGCATCTACAGTGGGAAGTTTAATGTATGCCATGTTGTGTACAAGACCTGACATTTGCTATACGGTGGGTATAGTCAGTCGGTATCAATCCAACCTAGGATTAGATCATTGGGTAGCGGTTAAACATATTCTCAAGTATCTCAGGAGAACGAGAAACTATATGCTAGTATATTCTGGGGAGAATTTGATTCCCATTGGATACACTGATTCTAATTTTCAATCAGACAAAGACACACATAAATCAACGTCTGGATCAGTGTTTACTTTTGGTGGTGGAGCCATAGTTTAGAGAAGCATCAAACAATCTTGTATTGCTGATTCAACTATGGAAGCTGAATATGTGGCTGCTTGTGAAGCAGCTAAAGAAGCTGTTTGGCTCCGTAAGTTCTTAAATGATTTGGAAGTAGTTCCAAGCATGGATAAACCGCTCACACTGTATTGTGATATCAGTAGTGTAGTAGCAAATTCAAGAGAACCTATAAGCCACAAAAGAGGAAAGCATATAGAGGGAAAATATCATTTGATCAAAGAAATAGTACATCAAGGTGATGTGAAAGTTGTGAAGATAGCGTCAGAAAACAACCTTGCTGATCCTTTCACCAAGACGTTACCTGCAAAGAGCTTTGAGGGACACTTGGAAGGCTTAGGTCTTGGACACATGTCTCACTTGCTTTAGGGCAAGTGGGAGATTATTGGGTTTAGTGCCCTAAAAGCTGTGACATTGTATATATTGTTAATAAATAAATAAAGTGACATTTATAATTATTTTGGTTGCTTATATGTATTATGAATACATTTATAAACATCAAGAAAATTCCATGATTATTATGTGACTATAAATTTAGCATATAAGTGTTATATGCTTAGGGATTAAATTTATATATAATAATCTAAATAGTCCGTAATAATTAATTAAAGTTTGGGATCTTTAATTAAATATTACAAGTACGGTCCAATCTCATTTAGAATGAAATAGTCATTACCCAGACTATTAATGTAGAGACATTAGATTGGAGGTACTTTATATAATGAGAATATATAGAACTGGACCAGATAAATTATGAATCTCCAATAATCATATGTTACAAATAGAGTATTTAAATTTATCACTATGATGATCATATATTTTATAGTCTTAATCCTGAGATTTATTAGACTCCTATTTATGGCATTATGTTTTTTGACTTGCATGGTAAGATTTGTCTAAGCACAGATCATAACTTAGCATCTTGGAAACATAATGTAATAAATGGTTGCGAATAATATTATACAGATATGAAATCCGTTCCTTCCATATGGAAGTTAGAAAAATTGTTCTCTTGAGTGATAATTTGAGGTTTGAACAGTAGAGCGCTCGTTCATAATAAGATTATGAATTAACTGTTCATTAGAGAATTATTGGAACTCAAGAATAAAGATGTAATAAGAGAGGTGAACGGATATTGAAACTAGCTCTTATTATGAACTATTTATGGAGGACTGACTTATATGTAATGATTATATCAATGGACTACTCGCTTATTTTCTTTGAGTAATTTCACTATAATCTCAATAGTTCAGTTTCAGGTTTTTAGCGAAATAACACTAAAACTAATAAATTTGGCACATTAGTCAAAGTGTTTAATTAATTGTCAAATTTATTAGAGCTAGGATTATAGGTCCATAGGTTCCCAATACCACCTCTGTAACACTATATTGGATTTATGTATAGAATGAATTATACATATTTAGTTTGGAATTATTAAATTCTAAATTAATTATTTCACACTTGAATTATTAATGTGACATAAAAAAATGTTTTCTGTGACACATAATATAATGTGATAAATGTTGTCACATTTAACTGAGCATTAGTTAATTAATTAATTGATTAATTTTAAAATCTATTCTTAAATAAATGTGATTTATTTTTGAATTTAGATTTAGATATATATATATATAGTTTTGAACCAAATCTTATTTATATATAAGATTTTATAATATATTAATATATATATATATATTAAAATTAAAGAACTTTTTGTTCTTTACTTAAAAAAAACATAAAAAAACGTAAACGTAACGAATTTTAATATATATATATATAATTTTAAAAGAATCAAATCGTGATTCAATTAATAAGAATTAAAAAAAAGGGGAAAGAAAGAAAAAAAAAGGTAAGAATTATGTAAAATATATCATTTCCCCATATATCTGATATAGTGCTAATTTCAAATTTGAAATTAATTGAAAAATTACTAATGACACAAATATAAAAAGGGAGAGATAACAGTTATCTCAAGAGATTTTTTAATCACGTAACTTTTGCAAAATACTCATAAAGAAAAACTAAGCGTTCTTCTTTAAAAAAGAAAAAAGTCTTGTATCTCATGTCTTATGTACATAGCAGATTTAGAAAAGTGTGAGGAAAATTCATTCTTGCAGTTTGACGCCCACTCATCATTCGATTAGTGTGGAGGCCTAGATTGGAATATCGTGGTGTCAAAGAGGAAAGCTAGGATACCCTGATAGTCTTCAAAAGGTTAGTAAAATTTTGAAAGTTTTCTATTATTAAAATAATATAGCTATTCCCGATAAACAAAGTTTTTTTAGAAAATTTTTGTTTCTCAACGATCTATTCCTTCCGCTGCGTTTCATATTTTAATTCCAACACTTCCATTCTCATGTATTCCAAAATCTAGTTTGTTCTTTTCTTATTAATATAAAATAGAAAATCATAGTTTGTTGTCCTCTTCTCACTGTTATCAAATCCATTCTCCTTCGCAACTTTTTCAATTCTTATGGAGGATCTCACCCTAGAAATTGCTTTTTCTTTATCCCTCATAGAAGAGGAAAAGTATGTCTACGACGTAATGATGTTGTGTCAGATACTGAAAAGAAATTAGAAAATGCTCTTATGGGATACTTCTTTTCAAGAAATAAGATCAATTTTGAAGGCCTCTTTGAATCAATATCTGTTGTCTTGACAACTCATGGAACAACTCATGGAAAAGTTCATATTCAAGAATTAGAAGACAATCTATTCCTCTTTCACTTTGGGAATTCTAGTGGCCATCGAAGAGTCATGGTGGGGGCTACTTGGCATCCTAACTATCAAATTCTTGTTCTTTGTCCTCCTCGTGGCTTAAATCTTCATTTTGTAGAAGATTTGGCATTCACATCCTTTTGGATCCAACTCCACCGTTTGCCTTATCACAATCTTAATGAAAATGCAAGTCGTGAAATTGATAAGTTACTTGGCACTCTTCTTGAAGTTGACTCCTCTCCAACTATTGATTGTTGGGCTCGCTATGTTCGAGTTTGCGTAGAAATTGATGTTCATCAGCCACTACGTTGAGGAATGATAATTAACCTTAAAAAGTTGCTGATTAGTTTTGGGTGTCTCTTAAGCATGAAAATTGCCAAATTTCTATTATTTCTGTGGAATGCTTGACCAAGTTCAATTAGGTTGTATTGGATATTTGGAAGTAATTGATAGAGATCCAATGACCATTTGTATTTACAACTCAACATTATGTGCATCAATTGATCGATCAAAGTCCCTTTACAATTAATCTCAAAGGGGCTTGGCCTTTCACTATCAGATTAGTAAGGAATTCTATTGGCCTATCTGTGACAACTTTTTTATCGCTCTCCATACCTACCGAATATGACTTTTATAGAACATGGAGCAAATAGTTCTTGTTAAACGTGGTGCCCTAAGGATTAAATGTGATAATAGTTTTTATAGACATTTAATCAATAAAGAGTTTATAATTTATTTTCATATATCAAATGTTGTCTTCTATATGTTCACTTATGTTGAATGTATGATAAGCAAATAAAAGTCTGAGACTATTAGTCTAAACTTTTAAGATCGTGCATATGATTGATAGATTATGCAAAAGATGTAAATCTTAAAGGTGGTAGTCTAAATTATGAGGTCCACAATTGAAGAAATAAAATTGAGCGCTTTATTCATGTTAAGATTGTTATGTTATTTACATCCCTAATGGGAGATGACTTATCTTGGTCCTCAGATTTTGACTCCACAAATAGAAACATTGGTATATTGACATAGGTGATCACATATTGGATCAAGACAAAAGTTGAATTAATTTGATTAATAATTTTGTTTGTTTAAATCAATTCACTTTTGACAATCATATGTGTTATATATTAATCCTGAAATGAATCAATCAGTCCATGTTCTTGACTTGTGTCTTTTGATGTACGAAAGGGTGATATCATGATTTTGATGATGATACATATACTGGTACGTTGGAGACATAACTCTTAACTGACATAGACTTGTTATCATAGATATGGAATCCATAACTCTTTTGTAGAGTTAATGATATTCTATTATAGGCATTATCTTGTAATTGTAAAATTGGAGCGCTTAACCATATAATGAGATAATAGAACATAAGATAAAAATAATCCAGAAGGTAAAATGGAATTTATGCTTGAGCTGATTATGAATATCATATAGGGATATCACATATTATAATATGTCATGGATGTTAGACATGTATACCCTAAGGAGTAAAAATGTAATAAGTTTTTGGAGGCATTTTTATTAATAAAGAATTTATTCATTATTTATATACTAAATCTTGTCCTCTTTATATTCATATTTGTTAAATGTATGTTAAGCAAACAATAGTCTGAGACTGTCAGTCTAAACCTTAAGAATTGGGCATATGATGGACGGATTATGCGGAAGACATGATTCTTAAGGTGATGGTCTAAATCATACGATCTGCAATTGAGGGTATAAAGTTGGGCCCTTTATTCATGGAAAGATTGTTATGTTGTCTATATCCCTTTAGGGAGATGGTTTGTCTTGACCATCGGAGGTGGACTCCGTGAAAAGAAACATTGGCACGTTGTCATTGATGACGATGTGTCGGATCGGGACATAAAGTGAATTAATTTGGATTAATAATTCTGTCTCAGCAAATCGATTCACTTTAGACAATCATTTGTGTTGTATCTTAATCCTGAGATGAATAGTGGGCCTGTTGTCTTGACTTGTGTCATTTGATGTACCAAAGGGTGATACCCACATCTTAATAGTGGTATGCATGCTGGTACGTTGGAGGCATGACACTTGATGACGTAGACTTGTTATTCATAGATATAGAATCCATAGCTCCTCTTTAGGAGTAATGATATCCTCTTATATGCGTTATCCTGTAATTGAAAAACTAGAGCGCTCAACCATTTGGATACATAGGTGTAACCGAATGGTATATTGTCTTTGGATGGTAAGTTTTCTAACGGTGAGATGATGGAACATAAGATAAAAATAATCGAGAAGGTAAGACAGAACTTGTCCTTAAGCCGATTATGGACTATCATATGGGGATACGATACACTATAATATGTCATGGGGACTTAGCTATACGAGCTTTGTAATTCTATGTAGTTTGAGAGTGCAGCTCCAAGCTTTTAGTGGAGTAGCTTTGGAGTTGATAATTATGAAATATATACCTGGGATATTGGGTTTCATAATTATCAGGAGCTTGAACTATATAGGTCCATATGGTCCCCTTTGCTAGCTCACAACATCCTATAACAACACGGTGTGTTTTTCCAATAATTGGTGACTTATGTCAGATTTATCAGATTGGTTCAAATTTGGAAGAATTAAATAATTCATGTCTGTTTATCGATTGAATTAATTTTGTAATAAATTAATTCAAGACAAAATTTTGAATTATTGGGATTGGATAATTCTTGTCTGTTTATCAGTTGATTTAATTTTGGATAAATTAGATCAAGATAAACTTGTAGAATTATTGGAATTGATTTATTTTCTTAGAGATTATCTAGATAAAGTGTTTTTGATTAGATAACTTATTTGTTGGGTTATTTGAATTAAAACTGAGACTTTATCTTATAGAATCTCGAGTGGAAAATAAAAGATTCGCGAGATTTTTTACCGATGGACATGTTCGACCGGCTGATGGGACCTATTCGGCCTGCTGATCAACGAAGGTTAAGATCGCGCGTTTCCATGCAGATCTTATTAGATATTGATCCGAATTTGATTCTGATTTGAATTTTGAAACCTAATCTGATGAGGACTAACCCTAGGACCAACCTCTATAAATAGGGAGTGATTCTCATAGGTTACTTAGATCAATTGAGAGATTAAGAGTGATACTCTGCTAAGTAAGAATCTAAAAAACTCCCTGAGAGCTTTTATTCACAAATCACGAATACTTGCTTTGGGTTCTCTCGATTGGTTGGAAGGAGAGTCACCGATGGAAGAGCTGTACGTGTGAGCCCACACTCACTCCGGTCGTGGATAGAGAATAGCAAAGAAGACCAGTTGGTTGAGGCTCTTCTGGAATGTTATTTCTCTTCACAGATTGCGGAGGTTCTTTGGGACGTAAAGGTCAGTAAGATCTGGTTAATTTATACATATAGTATGTCAAACTTGTGTTTTTGAAAATTACTCTGATATAAAATTTTTAAAATTCTACTGCGCACTCTTTTTCCAACAATTGGTATCAGAGCCGTGGTTTTTACATAAATTTACAAGTTTGTGATCATGTTATATGTGTAAATTTTATGATCTTAATCTCTCATGTGCTTGAATTTAATTTTATAGAGAGTTGGCACTCTAGTTTTCTATATATTATATATATTGTCATGAATTATGTGGTAAATGTTTATTAATTAATTATTGTTGATTAAATTGTTATTTAATTATTTATTAATTAATTAATTTATGCCGGCTATGGTTCCTTAGAGGTTAGAATATGTATCTAAGTTTTTTCATGTAATTAAATGGCGGACTATCATCTCCGTCTAGGAATTATTATTTAGTTTTAAATTTGTAAGAATTTTGTAATTAAATAATTATTCGGAGAAGATGGATCTAGAAGATTGATGATGATGCTCCCAAGTATTTCCCGAGTCTCTAATTTTATGTTTTTGAATTGTTGAAAATAAAATTGATAAATTGCATTAAAAATTGTATTTTCTGGAATGGAGATTTTTACTCGGTCGGCATGCCGAACCTTACAGTTTGGCAGGCCAAAGGTCGCAATTCGGTAGGCCAAACTTATGGTTCGCAGGCCGTCAGTGGGGCAGAAATCGACAGGCTCTGCCAGCAGGCCGAACTTCCAGTTTGGTATGTCGAACTTTCATAGGTCGACAAGCCGATCTTTTTGATCGGTAGGCCGATGAAGCATGACCCATAGGCCGATTGCCTAGATCAGCCTATCGACCGAGAGTTAAAAATTTTCTTAAAAAGGTGCAGTTTTAATTTTATTTTTGGGATGATCCTGAGAAACATTAAATTTAGATATGACCAGAAATATGAAGTATTCGATTCGTATAAGATTGAAGACTTGAAGATGGATATTACATGAAGAATGATACAACTTGAGGATTCAAAGATGAAGAATCGATAATATGTCTTGATTATTCTCTTGTAATCTTAGTTTTCTGTTCTCTAGGATGGAACCATAATATTACAGTTATTTATTATTTTACTTGTAGCTTTGCTTAATTGCTTTGCTTGTCTGCATTATAATATGATTTTCCATGTATATTGATAACATATCATATAGAATAGGGAGTGCCGCTCATATTAAAATTGTTCATGCATAATTTTAAAATAAAACCTTGACTTCAAAAGATTGAGTGGGAGAAGGTTTTCGAAGAGAGAACCTAAGGCCTCCATCGTTGGTCGATAGGAAGAACATGGTGGTCCTGACCCCTAGGAAGGGATTTCTATCATGTACCAGATTGGATCTCTAAGAGGATAAGGTATTTTAGCATGATTTATAGTTGCACACCCCTAGGTGGTGATTATAAATCATGGATAAAATATTGAAACGATGGTTATGTTGGAAACAAAGTGCGCAGCGAAATTTTAAAAATTTTTTTTAATCAGAGTAATTTCCAAAACACAAGTTTGACATGTTATATGTATAAATTAGACAGATCTTACTAACCTCAGTGTGCTGAAGAACCTCCGCAACCTGTGTAGAGAAGTAACGTTCCAGAAGAGCCTCAACCAACTGGTCTTCTTTGCTATTCTCTATCCACAACCAGAGTGTGTGTGGGCTCACACGTACTTCCACCGGTGACTCTCCTTCCAACCAATAGAGAGAACCCAAAGCTAGTATTCGTGATTTGTGAACAAAAGCTCTCAGGAAGTTTTCAGATGCTCACTAGAAGAGTATCACTCTTAATCTCTCAAATTGATCTGAGTAAATCATGAGACTCACTCCCTTTATATAGCCATTGGTCCTAGGGCCAGTCCTTATCAGATTAGGTCTCGAAAACTCGAAACAGAATTATGTTCGGATCAATATCTGATAAGATCCACGTGAAAATGCGTAATCTAATCTCCCGCTGATCGGCAGGCCAAACATTCTGATCGGCAGGCCGAACAGGCCAGTTCGGCAGGCCGACCACGTCATTCGGCAGGCTGAACTCCCGAGAAAAAGTCTCTGCGAATCTTTTATTTTCCACCCGAGATTCTAAAGGACAAAGTCTCAATTTTGATTCAAATAACCCAATATAGAAGATATCTGATCAAAACAAACTTTATCAAGATAATGTCTAAGAAAATAAATCAATTCACAATAATTCTACAAGTTTATCTTGATCTAATTTGTCCAAAATTAAAACAACCGATAAACAGACAAGAATTATCTGATCACAATAATTCAACAAGTTTATCTTGGACTAATTTCTTACAAAATTAATTAAACCGATAAACAAACATGAATAATTTGATTCTTAGAAATTTTAAACCAATCTGATAAATCCGACATAAGTCACCAATTATTGGAAAAACACCCCGTGTCGTTACAGGATTTTGTGAGCTAGCAAAGGGGACCAAAATGGACCTATAAAGTTCAAGCTTATGATAATTATGAAACCCAATATCCCAGATATACATTTCACAATTATCAACTCCAACGCTACTCCACTAAAAGCTCGGAGCTGCACTCTCGAACTTTATAGAATTACGAAGCTCGTGTAGCTAAGTCTCCATGACATATCATAGTGCATCGTATCCCCATATGATAATCCATAATCGGCTTAAGGACAAGTCCTGTCTTACCTTCCCGATTATTTTTATCTTACGTTCCATTGTCTCAGCATTAGAAAACTTACCATCCAAAAGATATTATACCATTCGGTTACACCTATGTATCCAAATGGTTGAGCGCTCTAGTTTTCCAATTACAGGACAACGCATATAAGAGGATATCATTACTCCTAAAGAGGAGCTATGGATTCCATATCTATGAATAACAAGTCTACGCTATCAAGAGTCATGCCTCCAACGTACCGGTATGCATACCACTACTGAGATGTGGGTGTCACCCTTTGGCACATCAAAAGACACAAGTAGAGACAACGGGCCCACTATTCATATCAGGATTAAGATACAATACAAATGGCTATCTAAAGTGAATCGATTTGCCAAGACAAAATTATTAATCCAAATCAATTCATTTTATGTCCCGATCCAACACATCGTCACCTATGACAACGCGCCAATGTTTCTATTCACGAAGTCCGACTCCAATGGTCAAGACAAACCATCTCCCAAAAGGGATATAGACAACATAACAATCTTTACATGAATAAAGCACCCAACTTTATTCCCTCGATTGCGGATCGTATGTTTTAGACCATCACCTTAAGAATCGTGTCTTCCGCATAATTAGTCCATCATATGCCCAATTCTTAAGGTTTAGACTGAAAGTCTCAGACTACTGTTTGCTTATCATACATTCAACAAATATGAACGTAAAGAAGACAAGATTTGGTATATATAAAAGAATAAATTCTTTATTGATAAAAATATCTCCAAAAACGTATTACATTTTTACTCCTTAGGGTATACATGTCTAACAGGTTATACACTCACATTAATTTTATTATTAACCTCCCCTAAGAGCTCTGTTAATAAAATTAATGGCCAAAGAAACGATTATTAATATATGCTGGATCATACGGGTCCTGGATGACATATATTAATCTGGAGGGGATCCGTGTTCTTGATTGAATTTGGCATGACTCCCCTAGGAGCTTGTTGAATTCTGAATTGCGAATTATCATTGTAAGGTTGTGATATTTTCAAGGTTTTGACACATAAACACGTTTGTATTTTTTTTACATGATTGTGTTATCTTACTAAATTATTATTATATGTTTGCTTATGTTTGGTATATGATTCTTTATTGTAGATTAAAAATGTCTAAAAATGCTTTATCATCAATACTTGACAAAAACCTATTAACCGGTGAGAACTATAACAATTGGAAACAGAACCTAGATATCGTCCTATCATTTGAGAAACTGAAATATGTACTGACAACCCTGTGTCCTCCCGAGCCTACGAGAGACTCAAGTAATGAGCAATTCCAAACGTATGATCGCTGGAAAGATGCTAATGTAATAAGTGTAATAAGGTTTAGACTCAAGTATTATAATATGTCATGGATGTTAGACATGTATGCCCTAAGGAGTAAAACGTAATAAGTTTTTGGAGACATTTTTATCAATAAAGAGTTTATTCATTATTTATATACCAAATCTTGTCCTCTTCACATTCATATTTGTTGAATGTATGTTAAGTAAACAATAGTCTGAGACTGTCGGTCTAAACCTTTAGAATTGGGCATATGATGGACGTATTATGAGGAAGACACGATTCTTAAAGTGATGGTCTAAATCATACGATCCGCAATCGAGGGAATAAAGTTGGGTGCTCTATTCATGCAAAGATTGTTATGTTGTCTATATCCCTTTAGGGAGATGGTTTGTCTTAACCATCAGAGGTAGACTCCGTGAATAGAAACATTGGCATGTTGTCATTGATGACGATGTGTTAGATTGAGACATAAAGTGAATTGATTTGGATTAATAATTTTGTCTCGGCAAATCGATTCACTTTAGACAATCATTTGTGTTGTATCTTAATCCTGAGATGAATAGTGGGCCCGTTGTCTTGACTTGTATCTTTTGATGTGCCAAAGGGTGACACCCACATCTTAATAGTGGTATGCATGCCGGTACGTTGGAGGCATGACTCTTGATGGCGTAGACCTGTTATTCATAGATATAGAATTCATAGCTCCTCTTTAGGAGTAATGATATCCTCTTATATGCGTTATCCTGTAATTGAAAAACTGGAGCACTCAACCACTTGGATACATAGGTGTAACCAAATGGTACACTGTCTTTGGATGGTAAGTTTTCTAATGGTGAGATAATGGAACGTAAGATAAAAATAATCGGGAAGGTAAGACAGAACTTGTCCTTAAGCCGATTATGGACTATCATATGGGGATACGATACACTATTATATGTCATGGGGACTTAGCTATACGAGCTTCGTAATTCTATGTAGTTCGAGAGTGCAGCTCCAAGCTTTTAGTGGAGTAGCGTTGGAGTTGATAATTATAAAATGTATATCTGGGATATTGGGTTTCATAATTATCGGGAGCTTGAACTATATAGGTCCATTTGGTCCCCTTTACTAGCTCACAACATCCTGTAGCAACACGGTATGTTTTTCCAATAATTGGTGACTTATGTCAGATTTATCACATTAGTTAAAATTTGGAATAATTAAATAATTCATGTCTATTTATCAGTTGAATTAAATTTATAAGAGATTAATTCAAGATAAACTTGTTGAATTATTGGGATCTGATAATTCTTGTCTGTTTATCAATTGATTTAATTTTAGATAAATTAGATCAAGATAAACTTGTAGAATTATTGGAATTGATTTATTTTCTTAGATATTATCTAAATAAAGTTGTTTTGATTAGATAACTTCTCTGTTGGGCTATTTGAATTAAAACTGAGACTTTATCTTATAGAATCTCGGGTGAAAAATAAAAGATTTACGAGATTTTTTATTCGGCAATTCGGCCTACCGATGGACGTGTTCGGCCGGCCAATGGGACCTGTTCAGCCTGTCGATCAACGAAGGATAAGATCACGTGTTTCCACGCGGATCTTATCAGATATTAATCCGAATTTGATTCTGATCCAAATTTTGAGACCTAATCTGATGAGGACTGACCCTAGGACCAACCTCTATAAATAGGAAGTGATTCTCACAGGTTACTTATATCGATTGAGAGATTAAGGGTGATACTCTGCTAAGTAAGAATCTGAAAAACTCCCTGAGAGCTTTTGTTCACAAATCTTGAACACTTGCTTTGGGTTCTCTCGATTGGTTGGAAGGAGAGTCACCAGTGGAAGAGCTGAACATGTGAGCCCACACTCACTCCGGTCATGGATAGAGAATAGCAAAGAAGACCAGTTGGTTGAGGCTCTTCAAGAACGTTATTTCTCTTCACAGATTGCGGAGGTTCTTCGACACATAAAGGTTAGTAAGACTGGTTAATTTATACATATAGCATGTCAAACTTGTGTTTTTGAAAATTACTCTGATATAAAATTTTTAAAATTTCGCTGTGCACTCTTTTTCCAACAATGGATAATAAACTTATTGGAGTTTCATAATTTTATATAGTTTGAGAGTGCAACTCAAAGCTTTTAGTGGAATAACTTTAGAGTTGATAATTATAAAATATAAGTTCAGGGATATATTATTTTATAATTATAGGAACTTGATCTATATATGTCTCTCGAGTCCTCTTTACTAGCTCGCAATATCTCCTGTAACGATACAGCGTATTTTCCTACATATTGATAACTTGTGTTAATTCTTAGATTGGTTTAAATTCGGTTGATTGAAATTTAATAATTCACGTTAATTTATTAGTTGAATTAATTTTATGAATTAATTTGAGATAAATATGTTGAATTATTTATATATATATTTTATTTGATATAGGCTTATCTGTATATGACTATTTTAATAAGAAAACTTTTGTATTGGGTTACTTGAATTAAAACTAAGGCTCTATATAAGATTCTCATGAAGAATAAGATATATAGAGATTTCAAATCAACATCAGGTGGTAGGCCAGTGAAGCATAACTTAGTTATGAATTCAATACGGCCAGCAGGCCGGTGGTCAGGACCGGCAGGCCAGCCGAGCGTAAAACCTATTACGTGTTTTGATGCATTTTCATTTGGATTTTGATTTAGTTTCGAATTTAAAATCCTTATCTAAGTAGAATTGATCCCGTACCAGCCACTAAAATAGGATACTTGTTCCTATTGTTACTTAGATCATTAAAAAAATTTAAAGAGAGTATTCTCAACAGAAAAACTCTAAAACTTCCATAAGGCCATTGTTCGGTATAATAAGGTGTATCAATTCCACCGCGTTCTCTATTCTCATCAATGGTGTCCCAAAAGGTCATTTTTTCCCTTCTTGTGAAATTAGACAAGGTGATCCTTTATCACCTTATCTCTTTCTAATTTGCTCGGAAGGTCTGTCTTCTCTTATCTCTCAAGCTGAAAATTCCTTGTTTGTAAAAGGAATTAAAATTGCACGCTAAGCTCCATGGATTTCTCATCTCTTACTTGCTGATGACAGTATACTTTTTTGCCACGCTACAGCTTCTTCCTGTCATGCTTTGAAGGATATCTTTTGTTTATACAACAGAGCTTCAGGCCAAATAATTAATTTTCATAAGTCCCATTTGTCCTTCTCGTCAAGTACAACATCAGATGTTATAGAGCTCTTTTAATCTCAATTGAATATTGCTGTCGGCCCATGGCATGAATCCTATTTGGGACTTCCAACCATCTCAGGTCCTAACAAAATGGATCTATTTGCAGAGATAAAAAAAAAAATTCCTAGCAAACTTTCTTCTTGGCAAGAGAAATTATTTTCCAGTGCTGGTAAAGAGGTTCTCCTTAAAGCTGTGGTACAAGCTATTTTAACTTATGCAATAAGTTGTTTCAGATTACCGCAATCTCTTTGTAATGAAATTGAATCCCTATACGCTAAATTCTATTCGAGCTTTTCGGAAAAAGGCAACAGAATTCATTGGAAAAATTGGAGATTTTTGTGTTGACCAAAATCTGAGGAAGGTATTGGTTTTAGATCCTTCAGTGATTTTAACCAAGCACTTTCGGCAAAACAAGCATGGCGCATTTGGACAATCCAGATTCCATTCTTGCTCAAATTTTCAAAGCAAGATACCTTCCTCGTTCCACAATCCTTGATGCCAACATTGGTTACAATTCATCGCTTGTTTGGCGTAGCATTAAATGGGGTAGTGATTTATTACTTAAGGGTTGCAGATGGCATGTTGGTACTGGTACAAACATATCTTGTTTCAACGATCCTTGGATTGCATTTTCTACAAATTTTACACCACTCACTCTGAATACTCAGCAACAGGATTTTTTGGTCTCAGATTTCATTCTACAACCTGGTTTATCGGATTTTCATAAGCTTAATGAAGTTTTCCTACCTTGTGATGTTGAAAGAATTGCTGCAATTCCATTAAGCTTCTCTTAACTATCAGATCATCTACTTTGGCATCACACTAAGGATGGTAACTATCCAGTAAAATCTGGCTACTTTTTGGCCCCACAAAGTCATGATATAGCTCCATTCTTCAATTGCAGTACACAGCAGAATTGGTGGCAAAAATTCTGGTCCTTAAATATCCCCAATGAAGTTAAAACTTTTGCTTGGAAAGCTTACCAACATGCTTTGACAACAACTATTGGTCTGTACCATAGGAAAGTAATTACTTTGGCTAGCTGTTCTCTTTGTTTGAATGCTTGGGAGTCAGTTCCACGTGCTGTAATTCATTTTAAAGATGCTAAGCAGACTTGGAAAATGTCGACCTTTAATTTGAGCTTCAAGTCCTTGTTCAGGCTTTCCTTTGCAACTATACTCCATTTGCTCTCTCACTCATATAGCAAAGAAGAAATGGAACTACTCGTATGCCTTGCTTGGAGTGTTTGGAATGAAAGAAATAGAGCTCTTTATGATCAGCCAACGAGACTTGCTTTTCAGATTGTATCTTGGACACTTCAATTATCTACGTGATTTCTTTTCGGCCCAGGTTCGTGTGAAAGCTCAAAGTTGTAAACACTTTATTGACAGGTCCTCTATACATTGGATTCCTCCTAACCAAAGCATGTACAAACTTAATGTTGATGCTGCCATCTCATCTTCTCAAAATATTTTTGGTATTGGTGCTGTTATTAGAGATTCAGATGGTTTTGTTATGGCTGCATTTCCAAAAAGACTAAATGGTGCTTTATCCATCAGAAAGGATGAAGCAATGGGGTTCTGTCAGAGTTATCATCAGCTAAAGATGTGGGTTTGGAAATTCATTTTGTAAAATCAGATGCATTAACAGTTACTAATGCTTTGAACAATAAAAATTTTAGCTGTAATGAGTTTAGTATATTTCGAAAAAATTGGGTTAAACACCCCACCTAGAAATTGAATTGGAGAAATGGCCTGATTTGTTTTTAGCACACGAAAAAGATGACATGTCTCATTTGTTTCCTATTTGGCATAATTTTATCCATCTCAGCCCTCCATGTGGCTTCCCCTTCCCCTTCCTAGACGCAAAACATAAGAAAGGGAAAAGCTTCCCCTGCCCTAATTCGAAAACACAGCCCAGCCCGCCCTAAATTCCCCTGCTCTCCCTCCCTCATCTCAGATCGTTTTTTTTTTCTTCCTCTGTTGACAAAGCAAAACCCAACTCTCCCATTCTCGCTTGCTGCTCCGAAGTCTCCCTAGTTCTTTCTCTCTTCTTCTCCCAACTTTCTCACTATCCAAGGCCATTTCTCTACCACCCTCCGTTTCTCTGTTTCCCCTCTTCCAGCTCGCTCGCCACTACCTGGACGATTGTTGCCTTGAAAGCAAAAGGCCGCGAGCATCAGCGCCGGTGTTTGTTGACCTCCGTTCTACCATTCCCTTCACGCTGTTTGACGCAGCAAAGCACGACCAACGACCCAATGGAGGTAACCTGTTAAATAGATGGATATAGTGTTTTTTTAATTCTTGAAATTGTGAACCGTAATGGAAGGGCAATCGAACTATGAATTTGTTTCCAAATTTTTTGGCTACGAAAATTAAAAATGGCCATCTTGATGGGCTTGGTAAAGTCTGTTGTGGGGTTGATATGGAGTCTGAATGTGATCTACATATGTCGACCCTGTGTCGACCCATATCAACCGTTATTGCTGTAAATGTAGAATAGGATCGATATAAGTCTACGTACGTAGACTGTATGTAGACCCTTCATCGACCCATATCGATCCAAGCAGCCTTATTTTTGTGCACATAATCCAGTAAGCTATATAGTTCTCAAAACACATTAGTTTTGGGTCTATTTGTGGAATGAATTTTTTAGAAGCTAGATATATATTCAATGGTTAATTACTAACAAAGAGTGAATTAAATTTTTTTTTAACTTAAACAAGTAAATAACATAGTTTAACATATTTGAAGTAAATAACATTTATTAAATAAATAATTTATTGATCCTTAGTAAATAAATGATTTATTCTTAGTAAATATGCTATTTACTTCAGCCATTATACACTATAACATTTTCAAATGGCTATCAAATTAGTACCTGAATTGCTAAAGCCTCATTTTAATGAAAGCAATAACCAAAGCTTGCTTGAAAAGGGGGAAAAGGGGAAGAAAAGTTAAAGAACAAACGTTTTCATAGAGCCTCATTGTGTGAGAACAATCGAAGTGTGTTAGGCTTAAATTATTGTAGGCCTCGACCTTGTTGTTTTGTAACCAATGTGTAGTAGCTATGTGGGATCAAAGCGTGTTGCTTTGTTGTTTTGGAGATAAGTTGTTGGATCAAGGTTAAGCCATGGTAGTGCATGAGGCTTGCAGAAAGGATAAGTCCATCCACAAAGTTAAGTGTGGATTGTTTTTTATTAGCACCCATGTTTGCATTAATTCAAAGTTAAGTGTGGCATGTTAAATGATTACATCAGTTTGCATCAATTCAAAGTTAAGTGTGGATGGTTTTTTCCATTGTAGTAGTAATTCAAAGTTACTTTTTTTTCAAATGCTTGCTTTCAAATGCTTGCACTTGATTTAACTAATGCTACCTATTTTTCAAACGTGTGTTGCAACCTCTAAGACTAGACATAGTGTTGAGGAGTGAGGAGCACAACAATTGCAAAGTGTCGAAGAAATCAAAGTATGAGTATTATGCAAAGTTCATTATAGACCATCTGGACCCAGACGATCAGCAATGGTTCAGAGGCACCCACTTTGGCCATGTATTGGACATGGCCAAAAATTTTCAACACTCTGGGCAGTTGTTGTGGTCACTGGTGTTGCGGATGGCAGCAATGAACTCTGAGAATAAATTTTGGATGGTAGTTAATCGTGTTCTAGTTAGGTACATGTTGAAGGATTTTGCGTTGCTAACAGGATTATGTTGCAGTGATGAGTATCCTGTTCTTGACAAAGCCGATGAGGATGAAAGGGATGAGGCGGATGAGGATGATGGTACTCCACCTTTTATGCATAGGCATTGGCCGAAGAACATAGAAATTTCCATCTATGATGTTATCAAGAAGATGGAATAAAATGTTGAAGCCGTAGACAATATAGAGAAGAGGAAGATAGCGGCTTTGATTTTTGTCGTTGGTGTTTTGAGGGCCAATGACAAAAATTTCATGAAAATCAAAGCACAGTTCCTAACTTTGGTCAATAACATAGATGCTTTTTGTGCCTATCTTTAGGGCCAAGAGTCCTTTAAGTATTCATTCAAACAACTGAAAAAAGATATAAGGAGGAGTAAGTGCGGCTTGAGTAACGTAACATTCACTTTCAATGGATTTATATATCCATTTGAGGTAATTAAACATGAGTAATTTATATATTAGTTCGTATTTGATATCACATTTATCATTTTATATTTGATATAATATCTTATCCAAAATTTAATTTTGGTATAGGTCTTTGCCTACGAGTCCATCCTTGCGGTGGCAAACAGATTTGCTACCCCCATCCTAACAAAAGATCTTGTGCCCCAAATGTGTTGTTGGAAGATAATAACGTGGAAGGGTGTAGCAAATCCTTCGAGGGTTAAGATAAGCAATTTAATAAAAGGGTCATAGGTCAATGTCTACCTACTACTCATATAATTATTTGTAATAAGTAAAACTCGAACCTTGGTCTTAACAAGAATTTTTTTAATTTGTTTTGCAAGATATTCGTAGCATGTTGTTTGCTATGAACGAGGAGATGAAAACCCCATGGATAGTCAATTTTAGGCCTTTTGCAAGAAGAATTGTTGATCCAATTATAAGTCTGTTGATCGAGATTCTTGATTGGGGAGAGCATGTAGTTTTTGGCCATGAGCATCCGAAGCATGTTTCTCCCTCTGTTGATCAAGACGCGCCCTCAACTTCTGAACATCAAGATCCTCCTCCTAGAGTAGTGCAGCTTGAGAATGAGGTCAAAGCCATCAGGAAAGCAAGAAGCCATGAGAAGAGAAATGGCTTTAGGGGTTTGAGCAGTTAAAACAACATATTTCTGACCAATTCAAACATTAGTCAAAAATTATGCTATCAAGGGGACACCAAGAGCATCATTACCATGAGCATTATGATGTGTTTACTATGCCTCAGCTGCGCAGTACACCCCTACATGAAGAAGGATTGCCTAACTTATCTCCCTCACCTTGTCCCTCTCCTCGCACTATGGCTCAGCCTGACACTATACCCTTGCCTGAAGATGAATCACCTACTGTTTCCTCACCTCGCACTACTCCCGTACCTGAAGCCAGATCCCCGCACTTATCGAGCTCACCTAAGGAAGCTTCAACCCAACCTCACAATACGATCGTGCCTGATATATGTCGTACATCATCCGTTCCTTCTTTGCCTTGCACAACACCCTCGCCTCGCTCACCTCCTCCAACACATTGCACTGATATAGTGGTATACGATGAAGAACCACAACCACTACAAATGGAAAGACCGCAAAGATCACAAAGACTGCAGAGGATCAGAAAAAAGATCACAATATATGCAAACTTCACATACTGATCCTAGAAGAAAATGATTAAAGTGTTTGTCATATGTATAAAGAACAATGTACTTGTTTGGATTATGTATGCAGGCTTTCTAGTTTTCTAAATTATGTTTGCAGGTTTTGTACTCGTCTGGATTATGTTTGCAGGTTTTGTAGTTGTCTAGATTGTATTTCTAGGTTTTGTAGTTATTTGGATTGTGTTTACAGGTTTTGGATATTGTTTATTATTCGTCGTTATGCTGTCAAATTTTTTTTGGAAAGGAAAAAAAAAAACAAAGCAACTTTTCCTATATTTTGTGCATTTGGTGCATTTGGTTATAGAGAATTGACAAACTTTGTAAGCTATTATTGTGAAATGAGGTCTATAGATTTTTGTTAACCAATGTTTATTTGTAAACTAATATTTTTTGGTTATGGAGAATTGACACACTTCGCATAATGAAAAGATCAATTGGGCCATTTTATGTGCCCCAACCAGAAATTTTGAGAATATCCCTTAGTTGATAAAAAAAAAGTTGAAATTAAAAAAGAGGTCGATGTGAGGTCGATAACCTGTATCAACCCTGTATCTACATGGGGTCTGATTTTTTTTGGAAAGGAAAAAAAAAAAAACAAAGCAACTTTTCCTATATTTTGTGCATTTGGTTATAGAGAATTGACAAACTTTGTAAACTAATATTGTGAAATGAGGTCTATAGATTTTTGTAACTAGTGTTTATTTGTAAACTAATATTTTTTGGTTATGGAGAATTGACACACTTCGCATAATGAAAAGATCAGTTGGGCCATTTTATGTGCCCCAACCTGAAATTTTGAGAATATCCCTTAGTTGATAAAAAAAAGTTGGAATTAAAAAAGAGGTCGATGTGAGGTCTATAACCTGTTTAAACCCTGTATCTACATGGGGTCTGCATGTGTCGACCCATGTAAATACCATGTAGACCCTATATGGGGACGATATGAGAGGTTAACGCATTACAACTACACATGGCATTTGAGCTATGTCAAGAGAAAAAGACAAGTACAAGTTCTCAATCTAATGTTCACAATTGCAAAAAGCTCTACAATGTGGTAGTCACCAATATTGAGCTTATATTTTGACAATATCCCTTACAAATTCAAAAATTATGAATAAAAGCAAAGGTCGATGTGAGGTTGATATGAGGTCTACATATGTCGACCTCATGTTGAAACTGTATCGACCCATACCAACCTCATATGATTTAAAAATTATAGGAAAATTACACTTGTGTACACCTTATGTTGACCCTGTGTCAACCCATATCGACCCAAGCTTTAGAGTGAGTCCGACTTCATGTGTCCATCTAAAATGTCATAGTGGTACATTTTTTAATCTCATGTGTTAACTTTCATCCTCGTAATGGGTTGAATATTGAAGAAGAGGAAGATAATGTTCCTTGAAAATGTTCCTTCTTATACGATGATTCTTAGACATGGAAAAAGTAGATAAATCCCACATGCATCATTTTTCTTAAAATATGATAGTTGTATAGTTATGTACGATTAGGTGAATTTTTGCTTAAGAAGACACCAAGGTCTACATGGTTCTGCATGGGATTGACATGGGGTCGACACCCATAGCCCACATTAGTATACATGGGTCTGCATGTGTTGACCCTTGTAGATACCATGTAGACCCTATATCAAACCTGTTCTTTTGTACATGCAATTTCATTGTAAGGACCCTGTTCTTTTGTAAAGACCCCATATCGACCCTTTTTTTGTACTTGTACATCTCATTCAATCGCATTATAACAAGGTCGATACCATGTAGACCCCATATCGACTGTGTTCTTTTCTACTTGTACATCTCATTCAATAACATTATAACAACGTCGATACCATGTAAACCCCATATCGACCCTGTTCTTTTCTACTTGTATATTTTATTCAACAGCATTATAACAAGGTTGATACCATGTAGGCCCCATATCGACCCCATTCAATTTTTAACTTTTGTAAATTCTGACAGCATAACGACTTAATTTAATCAAAATCTAAAGAAACCCTATATAGAGCGATATGGAACAAGACAATAATGATATTAAATGGAGCAATTAACAATTAGCTCATTGAAAACATAAAAAGTCATTATCCCTTAGCAATAAACAAAATCAAGAAATTGGCGCATTCCTATAAGTCTTTTGATAATGCTCGTATTGTCCGTATCTAGCGCATCTATTTCTTGTTTGCTTGGTGCTCACGCCAAATTCGCTACGAACATAATTCTGTATTGATTTAGGCCGTAGACCTTGTGGTATACCTACAAATTAACTTTTGATGCACTCCCCAATAACAGAGTATGATGCTTGCCTGTGCTTTGATGAACATTTTTCTAGCAAACAAGAGTGAATTCCCCAATACTTACGAATAATAAACATGTTTGACAACGACAACTTACATGCCCAAACACACCACTTACAATTTGGATCCACACAATTCACTAGAAGTAAATTTTTATTTGATTTTTTTTGTTAAAAACTTGAACCTTCCTTTTAAAGCTATAATATGAAGTTTCATCCTTAACTCTCTCTAGCTTCTAAAATGGTCACCAACATGTAAATTAGATTTATCATTGTATGTAAAACTATTCAAAGTGGAGGATGATCCGACTTCTCTTTCATTTAAAATCATGAGTGGTTGTGGCGGAGGCAGTGGACCCATGTCGTTAGGAGATGAGGCATTATCGTCTAAAGTAGCATCAACAAAAAAATTCATCATCTGGCATATTGTTAGACATGTATGCCCTAAGGTGTAAAAATGTAATACGTTTTTGGAGACATTTTTATCAATAAAGAATTTATTCATTTATATATACCAAATCTTGTCCTCTTTACATTCATATTTGTTGAATGTATGATAAGCAAACAGTAGTCTGAGACTGTCAGTCTAAACCTTAAGAATTGGGCATATGATGGACTGATTATGCAAAAGACACGATTCTTAAGGTGATAGTCTAAAACATATGATCCGCAATCGAAGGAATAAAGTTGGGCGCTTTATTCCTGTAAAGATTGTTATGTTGTCTATATCCCTTTTGGGAGATGGTTTGTCTTGACCATCGGAGTTGGACTCCATGAATAGAAACATTGGCACGTTGTCATGGGTGACGATGTGTTGGATCGGGACATAAAGTGAATTGATTTGGGTTAATAATCCTGTCTCGGCAAATTGATTCACTTTAGACAGTCATTTGTATTGAATCTTAATCCTAAGATGAATAGTGGGCCCGTTGTCTCGACTTGTGTCTTTTGATGTGCCAAAGGGTGACACCCACATCTCAATAGTGGTATGCATACCGGTACGTTGGAGGCATGACTCTTGATAGCATAGACTTGTTATTCACAGATATGGAATCCATAGCTCCTCTTTAGGAGTAATGGTATCCTCTTATATGCGTTGTCCTGTAATTGGAAAACTGGAGCGCTCAACCATTTGGATACATAGGTGTAACTGAATGGTATACTATCTTTGGATGGTAAGTTTTCTAATGGTGAGACAATGGAACGTAAGATAAAAATAATCGAGAAGGTAAGATAGAACTTGTCCTTAAGCCGATTATGGATAATCATGTGGGGATATGATACACTTTGATATGTCATGGAGACTTAGCTACACGAGCTTCGTAATTCTATAAAGTTTGAGAGTGCAGCTCCAAGCTTTTAGTGGAGTAACGTTGGAGTTGATAATTGTGAAATGTATATTTGGGATATTAGGTTTCATAATTATCATGAGCTTGAACTTCATAGGTCCATTTTGGTCCCCTTTGCTAGCTCACAAAATCTTGTAACGACACGACGTGCATTTTCAATAATTGGTGACTTATGTCAGATTTATCAGATTGGTTTAAAATTTGTAAGAATCAAATAATTCATGTCTGTTTATCGGTTGAATTAATTTTGTAAGAAATTAGTTCAAGATAAACTTGTTGAATTATTGCGATCAGATAATTCTTGTCTGTTTATCGGTTGTTTTAATTTTGGACAAATTAGAACAAGATAAACTTGTAGAATTATTGTGAATTGATTTATTTTCTTAGAGATTATCTTGATAAAGTTTGTTTTGATTAGATAACTTCTCTATTGGCTTATTTGAATCAAAAATGAGACTTTATCCTTTAGAATCTCGGGTGGAAAATAAAAGATTCGTGGAGATTTTTTCTCGGGAGTTCGGCCTGCCGAATGACATGGTCGGCCTACCAAACTGGCCTGTTTGGCCTACCGATTAGAATGTTTGGCCTGTCGATCAGCGGGAGATAAGATTACGCATTTTCACGCTGATCTTATCAGATATTGATCCGAACTTGATTCTGTTTTGAGTTTTTGAGACCTAATCTGATATGGACTGACCCCAGGACGAATAGCTATAAAAAGGGAGTGAGTCTTATGATTTACTCAGATCAATTTGAGAGATTAAGAGTGATACTCTTCTAGTGAGCATCTGAAAACTCCCTGAGAGCTTTTGTTCACAAATCACGAGCACTATCTTTGGGTTCTCTCTATTGGTTGGAAGGAGAGTCACCGGTGGAAGAGCTGTACGTGTGAGCCCACACTCACTCCGGTTGTGGATAGAGAATAGCAAAGAAGACCAGTTGGTTGAGGCTCTTCTGGAACGTTACTTCTCTACACAGGTTGCGGAGGTTCTTCGGCACACTGAGGTTAGTAGGATCTGTCTAATTTATACATATAAATGTCAAACTTGTGTTTTGGAAATTACTCTGATGAAAAAAAATTTTAAAATTCCGCTGCGCACTTTTTTTCCAACAATTGGTATCAGAGCCGAGGATTTTACATAAGTTTGCAAGTTTGTGATCATGTTATATGCATAAATTTTGTGATCTTAATCTCTCCCATGCTTGAATTGAATTTTATAGAGAGATGGCACTCTAGGTTTCTATATAATATATATGTTGTCATGGATTATGTGGTGAATGTTTATTAATTGATTATGGTTGATTAAATCGTTGTTTAATTATTTATTAATTAATTAATACCGGTTATGGTTCCTTAGAGGTTAGAATGTGTATCTAGGTTTTTCATGTAATTAGATGGCAGACTATCATCTCCGTCTAGGAATTGTTATTTAATTTTTTAACTTGTAAGAATTTTGTAATTTAAAAATTATTCAGAGAAGACGGATCAAGAAGTCGGATCTTAAAGATTGATGATGGCGCCTCCAGGTATTTCCTGAGTCTCTAATTTTATGTTTTTGAATTGTTGAAAATAAAATTGATGAATTGCATTAAAATTGTATTTTCTAGATTAAGGGTTTTCTGCTCGGTCGGCATGCCGGACCTCACAGTTCGGCAGGCCGAAGGTCACAGATCGGCAGGCTGGACGTGTGGTCCGATAGGCCGACAGTGGGGTAGAAATTTTGGTGCTCTACCGGCAGGCCGAACCTCCATGATCGGCAGGCCGAACATCCAGATCGGCCTGCCGACCGAGAGCTGCCAAGTGTCCAAAAAAGATACAATTTTTCTGGTGCAGTTTTAATTTTATTTTTGGGACGATTATGAGAAACATTAAATTTGGATATGACCAGAAATATGAAGTATTCGATTCTTACGGGATTGAAGACTTCAAGATGGATATTACATGAAGAAGGATACAGCTTGAGGATTCAAGGATGAAGAATCGAAAAATGTCTCGATTATTCTCTTGTAATCTTAGTTTTCTATTCTCTAGGGTGGAACCATAATATTACGGTTATTATTTTTATGCTTGTAGCTTTGCTTGATTGCTTTGCTTGTCTGCATTATAATATGATTTACCATGTATATTGATAACATGTCATATAGAATAGGGAGTGCCGCCCATATTAAAATTGTTCATGCATGATTTTAAAATAAAACCTTGACTTCAAAAGATTGAGTGGGAGAAGGTTTTCGAAGAGAGGACCTAAGGCCTCCATCGTTGGTCCATAGGAATAACATGGTGGTCCCGACCCCTAGGAAGGGATTTCTATCATGTACCAGATTGGATCTTTGAAGGATAAGGTATTTTAGTATGATTTATGGTTGCACACCCCTAGGTGGTGATTATAAATCATGGATAAAATATTGAAACGGTGGTTATACACTCACGTTAATTTTATTATTAACCTCCCCTAAGAGCTCTGTTAATAAAATTAATGGCCAAAGAAATGATTATTAGTATATGCTGGATCATACGGGTCCTGGATGGCATATATTAATCAGGAGGGGATCCGTGTTCCTGATTGAATTTAGCATGGCTCCCCTAGGAGCTTGTTGAATTCTGAGTTGGGAATTATCGTTGTAAGGTTGTGATATTTTCAAGGTTTTGACACGTAAACACATTTGTATGATTTTACATGATTGTGTTATCTTACAAAATTATTATATATGTTTGCTTATGTTTAATTCTTTATTGTAGATTGAAAATGTCTAAAAACGCTTTATCATCGATACTTGACAAAAACGAATTAACCGGTGAGAATTATAACAATTGGAAACAGAACCTGGACATCGTCCTATCCTTTGAGAAACTGAAATATGTACTGACAACTCCTTGTCCTCCTGAGCCTACGGGAGACTTAAGTAATGAGCAATTCCAAGCGTACGACCGCTGGAAAGATGCTAATGATCAGGCCCGCTGCTATGTTATGGCTAGCATGAACAACGTGCTGCAGGCTCAACATCAGTATTATGAGACTGTGAAGCAGATCTTGGATAATCTTGAGGACATGTTTGGAGGCCTGGCCATAACAAAGCAGCAAGGGGCGCTTCGAAAACTCTTAAACTGTAGACAGAGAATGGGGACATCTGTAAAGGAGCACATGATGTTGGTCATGGGTTACCTCACTGAGGCTCAAACCAATGGAGCCGACATCGATGCTAAAACTCAGATGACTATGGTCTTTGAGACTCCGTCTAAGAAATTTATTCCATTTAGAGCTACTTTTAATTTAAGTAATAGAGGGGATATGACCTTGACAGAACTGATGAAACAGTTACAGGAGTTTGAACTGCTGGTCAGGGAGTCTCCTGCTGGTGGTGAGGCCAACATGGTAGCTGCTTCTGGTTCCAATCCAAACTCTGGGAATGGAAAGAAGCAACGGGCCAAGAGTGGGAAGTCTTCTATTCCTGCTGCTACCAAGAGCAACAAGAAGACGAAGAACAACCCAAAGAAGCTTAAGTGCTTCTTCTGTGGTAAGGTCGGGCATATAAAGAAGCATTGCAAGGACTTCCTTTCCAAGGGAGGTAGGTGTGATCTTCTATATTTAGAAACTTATTTGGTTGAGGAATCCAGTGACATCTGGGTCATAGATTCCAGTGCAACTGATCATGTTTGTGTTTCTCGACAGGGATTCAAAGAAACGAGAAGTCTACTGTGTGAAGAATTAACGCTTCGGATGGGCGATGGATCCTTGGTCTCAGCGGAAGCAGTGGGAGATGTCCATCTTTATTTTGATAATTATAGGAATTTAATTTTGTGAGATTGTTTTTATGTTCCTAAATTTAAAAGGAATTTAATTTCTGTATCTTCTTTATTTAAAGACTCCTACGTGGTATCTTTTAATGAAAATGTGGTGATTCGTAAAAACAAATCTTTTATCTGTTCTGGATGGATGCAAAATAATCTATATTTTATCAAACCTAAGATGGACTTATTGCTTAATGTTGAGATAAATGATAATAACTCAAAAAGACTTAAAACTTCTCACTCTAATAAGACTTATCTTTGGCATTTGCGCCTTGGCCATATTAACCTGAATAGGATTCAAAGGTTGGTAAGGGATGGACCTTTAAGTCACTTAAAGGTGGAATCTATACCTCAATGTGAGTCTTGTTTGGAGGGTAAAATGACCAAAAGACCATACGGGTCTAAGGGCAATAGGGCCGAAGGGGTTCTAGAACCTGTGCATAGTGATGTTTGCGGACCGATGAACATCCGGGCACGAGGAGGGTATGAGTACTTCGTCACTTTTATTGACGATTACTCAAGATATGGGTATGTGTACCTAATGCACCACAAAAGTGAAACTTATGATAAGTTCAGGGAGTTTCGAGCTGAAGTGGAAAAGCAATTGGGTAGACCCATAAAGGCACTTCGATTTGATCGAGGTGGGGAATAACTTTCTAATGAGTTCTTAGGACACTTGTTAGAGAATGGGATTTTATCCCATTTGACTACGCCGGGCACTCCACAGCAGAATGGCATAGCGGAGAGAAGAAATAGGACTTTGTTGGACAAGATTAGGTCCATGATGAGCTATTCATCATTGCCTTTATCCTTTTGGGGATATGCACTACAAACCGCATGTTATCTTTTTAACAATGTGCCTTCAAAATCGGTCCCTAAAACTCCTCACGAGTTATGGACAAGACGGAAGACATCCTTAAACCATATTCGCATATGGGGATGTCCAGCTCATGTCCTGTTTAAGGATCTGAATAAGTTGGAAGCACGTTCAAAAGTTTGCGTGTTTGTAGGATATCCAAAAGGGACTAAAGGGGGTTATTTTTATAACCCAAAGGAAAATAAAGTCGTGGTTTCAACTAATGCAACATTCCTTGAGGAGAGTTATATGGATGACTTTAAACCTCGAAGCAAAGTAGTGCTTGAGGAGTTAAGGGGTGATCCGTTCACTCCGGAGGTTCCGAACGAAACCATTCCGATCGGTGTAGAAAAACCAAACAAACCTGAACAACAACCTCAGGGGCTTCGGCGTAGTGGGAGGATCGGGCGTCAACCTGAGAGGTATATGTTCAATGGGGAGGTCTTTTTTGCTGAACCGGATGAACATGACAGGGATCCTTATACTTACGCAGAAGCTATGGAGGATGTTGATTCAAGACTCTGGACAGAGGCCATGAACATTGAGATGAAGTCTATGGAGACTAATCGGGTCTAGGAGCTTGTGGATCTTCCCAAAGGGGTAAAACCCATAGGGTGTAAGTGGATCTACAATAGGAAAAAGAGGAGTGGATGGAAAGGTTGAAACCTTAAAGGCTAGACTGGTAGTTAAGGGTTATACACAAAAGGAAGGAATCGATTATGAGGAAACCTTTTTGCCTGTAGCCATGCTTAAGTCCATCCGGATTCTCTTGTACATAGCTACCGCTCTTGACTATGAGATTTGGCAGATGGATGTCAAGATGGCTTTCCTGAATGGCTGTCTTGATGAGTCCATTTATATGGAACAACCAGACGGGTTCAAGGTCGCGGGTCAAGAGGGTAAGGTTTGTAAGCTGCTAAAGTCTATTTATGGACTTAAGCAGGCTTCTCGTTCTTGGAACATAAGATTTGATCAAGTGATCAAGACTTATGGGTTCTCACAAAATGTGGATAAACCATGTGTTTACAAACACATTAAGGATGGGATGGTGGTTTTTCTACTACTCTATGTAGATGACATTCTACTAATTGGCAATGACGTTGGGGCGTTGTCATCGGTCAAATTATGGTTGACCAAGCAGTTTGACATAAAGGACTTAGGTGAGGCTAATTTTGTTCTCGGTATCCAGATCTTTCGGGATAGGAAGAACAAAATGATAGCTTTGACTTAGGCCGGCTACATAGATAAAATTCTCAGGAGGTTTGCAATGCAAGATTCCAAGAAAGGTGGGGAACCATCTAGGTCTAGAATTACTCTTTCTAAGAAAGACTCTCCAAAGTCTTATGAAGAAAGAGAATACATGAAGAAGGTGCCTTATGCTTCGGCAGTGGGTAGTCTCATGTATGCCATGCTTTGCACACGACCGGATATTAGCTATGCGGTCGGGATTGTAAGTCAATTTCAGGCGGATCCAGGACCGAACCATTGGGTTGCGGTAAAGCATATTTTCAAGTACCTGAGAAGGACTCGAGGGTATATGCTTGTGTATTCGGGTGAGGATTTAACTCCTCTAGGATACACTGATTCAGATTTTCAATCCTGTCTGGATTCTAGGAAATCGACTTTGGGGTTTGTGTTTACTCTGGGCCGTGGTGGCATCAGTTGGAGAAGTGCTAAGCAAGATTGCACTTCGGATTCAACGATGGAGGCCGAGTATGTGGTGGCTAGTGATTCTTCGAAAGAAGTAGTGTGGCTCCGCAAGTTCCTTGGGGATCTTGAGGTAGTTCCTGGTATAGATAAAGCGGTATCCCTGTACTGTGATAATAGTGCGGCGGTAGCTAATGCTAAGGAACCAAGATTTACAAGAAGAGTAAGCATATTGATCGGAAGTATCATATGATAAAGGACTTCGTTGAGGGCAGGCATGTCACGGTGTGCAAGATCGCGTCAGAGGACAACTTAGCTGATCCATTTACAAAGACACTTACTAGGAGAGTCTTCGAGAGGCATGTGGAAGCTATGGGGATGCGAAATTTGCTGTATTTACTCACTTAGTGCAAGTGGGAGATTGTTAGACATGTATGGCCTAAGGAGTAAAAATGTAATACGTTTTTGGAGACAGTTTTATCAATAAAGAATTTATTCATTTATATATACCAAATCTTGTCCTCTTTACGTTCATATTTGCTGAATGTATGATAAGCAAACAATAGTCTGAGACTGTTAGTCTAAACCTTAAGAATTGGGCATATGATGGACTGATTATGCGGAAGACACGATTCTTAAGGTGACGGTCTAAAACATATGATCTGCAATCGAAGGAATAAAGTTGGGCACTTTATTCATGTAAAGATTATTATGTTGTCTATATCCCTTTTGGGAGATGGTTTGTCTTGACCATCGGAGTTGGACTCCGTGAATAGAAACATTGGCACGTTGTCATGGGTGACGATGTGTCGGATCGGGACATAAAGTGAATTGATTTGGCTTAATAATTCTGTCTCGACAAATCGATTCACTTTAGACAGTCATTTGTATTGAATCTTAATCCTGAGATAAATAGTGCACCCGTTGTCTCGACTTGTGTCTTTTGATGTGCCAAAGGGTGACACCCACATCTCAATAGTGGTATGCATACCGGTACGTTGGAGGAATCCATAGCTCCTCTTTAGGAGTAATGGTATCCTCTTATATGCGTTGTCCTGTAATTGGAAAACTGGAGCGCTCAACCATTTGGATACATAGGTGTAACTGAATGGTATACTATCTTTGGATGGTAAGTTTTCTAATGGTGAGACAATGGAACGTAATATAAAAATAATCGGGAAGGTAAGATAGAACTTGTCCTTAAGCCGATTATGGATAATCATATGGGGATGTGATACACTTTGATATGTCATGGAGACTTAGCTACACGAGCTTCGTAACTCTATAAAGTTCGAGAGTGCAGCTCCAAGCTTTTAGTGGAGTAGCATTGGAGTTGATAATTGTGAAATGTATATCTGGGATATTAGGTTTCATAATTATCACGAGCTTGAACTTCATAGGTCCATTTTGGTCCCCTTTGCTAGCTCACAAAATCCTGTAACGACATGGTGTGCTTTTCCAATAATTGGTGACTTATGTCGGATTTATCAGATTGGTTTAAAATTTTGTAAGAATCAAATAATTCATGTCTGTTTATTGGTTGAATTAATTTTGTAAGAAATTAGTCCAAGATAAACTTGTCGAATTATTGTGATCAGATAATTCTTGTCTGTTTATCGGTTGTTTTAATTTTGGACAAATTAGAACAAGATAAACTTGTAGAATTATTGTGAATTGATTTATTTTCTTAGAGATTATCTTGATAAAGTTTGTTTTGATCAGATAACTTCTCTATTGGGTTATTTGAATCAAAACTGAGACTTTATCCTTTAGAATCTCAAGTGGAAAATAAAAGATTCGTGGAGATTTTTTCTCGGGAGTTCGGCCTGCGGAATGACGTGGTCGGCCTGCTGAACTGGCCTGTTTCGCCTATCGATTAGAATGTTCGGCCTGCCGATCTGTGGGAGATAAGATTACGCATTTTCACGCGGATCTTTTCAGATATTGATCTGGACTTGATTCTATTTTGAGTTTTTGAGTCCTAATCTGATATGGACTGACCCCAGGACGAATAGCTATAAAAAGGGAGTGAGTCTTATGATTTACTCAGATCAATTTGAGAGATTAAGAGTGATACTCCTCTAGTGAGCATCTGAAAACTAGCTTTGGGTTCTCTCTTTTGGTTGGAAGGAGAGTCACCGGTGGAAGAGCTGTACGTGTGAGCCCACACTCACTCCGGTTGTGGATAGAGAATAGCAAAGAAGACCAGTTGGTTGAGGCTCTTCGGGAATGTTACTTCTCTACACAGGTTGCGGAGGTTCTTCGGCACACTGAGGTTAGTAAGATCTGTCTAATTTATACATATAACATGTCAAACTTGTGTTTTGGAAATTACTCTGATGAAAAAAATTTTTAAAATTCCGCTGTGCACTTTGTTTCCAACACATATTTCTTTGAATTTCTTCTTCATTAGTAGGAGCCGAGGCAATCTCCTCTAGAACTACAATATCCCGTTCAATAGAATTCATATCTTCTTCTTCTTCCATCTGAACATGTAGAGGTATTGTGTTACCACTGTACTTAAGTAACCCCATAAAAACTAACAGGTCATCATCATCATAAATTCTAATCGGCTTCATCTTATCAGAATGTTTTGGTGGCATGTAGGTTATCTTCAATGACTTATTTTCATGATCAATTCCAGCTTTTGTACAAATATTGTTAATTAACATGCTAAAATTAGGACTCTCTTCTTCTTCTAACATAATTCGTTTAATTTTTATCTTACGCCTCACACCACACCTAACAAGTTTACAACTCATTCTAATGTCCTCCAACATCGAAATAAATTTGTAACGGAGCCATTTGGTTATCGAACTGCAAAAATAAATAAATAAATAAATAATGATGTTTAGGCTACGCCTCAATTCTAGTTCAATGAAAAGATGCTATTAACAATTCCAATCCAAAGAAAACAATTAGCTAAACATTGCATAGATATATAGATTACAACTAATGCTATAAACAATTACATAGATATATAGATTTCATCCGAAATTCACATAATCAAACAAGTAATGCAAAATGCAAAATTTCATGCCTGATTAATAAAAACAAAAAGGACCAATGAACATTCATAATTAGTGGCCTTTTATACAATCATGCATAAAAATTACAAAACTTACTTTGGTTTAAGGAAGATTACAACTAATGCTACTAAACAATTACATAGATATATACATTTCATCCAAAATTCATATAATCAAACAAGTAATGCAAAATGCAAAACTTACTTTGATTTAAGGAAGATTACAACTAGTGCTATTAAACAATTACATAGATATATACATTTCATCCAAAATTCACATAATCAAATAATGCAAAATGCAAAATGGAAAATTTCATACATGATTAATAAAAGGAAAAAGGACCAATGAACATTCATAATTTCATGCAAAATTTCATTCTTATAGCCAATTTCTATGATTTGACCAGTTTCGACACCACCCAGGTTTTACTAGCTCGAGCTTCCGTAGAAATCGACTTAATTTTCGCTATCCTCAAGCTCCTTCGAATTCAGTGTACTAGATCTTTACGCAATGGAAAGTTTTACAGAGGTCACAATGGACTACGGGCTGTCTGATAGCAGTGGTGAGCTACTTGAGAAGATTTTGTTCAAATATTCTTTTTGTGTGTGTGTTTTTTTGTAATGGATTTTTCGGCTGAATTTTGATGAATTCTAGCTAGTCACAAATCGTATCTTCTTTGTTGTGAAAATGACTGATTTTGACTTCATTGCTTAAAGTTTTACTCTTGATTTGCTGTGGATTAGTTACTCTCAGCTTGCGATTTTTGAAGGGAATTTTTCTGATTTTGAAACCAAAGATCTTACTTTCAATGGACATTACGGAGCTTAGTGTGAAGATTAGTTTAAGCTTCAGCGAGTTCTGTATGTTTTATGGTTACTTTAACCTTAGGATTTCTGATGATTGAAGTAATGCTTACCCAAGTTCCTTACTTTATATAAACTTGATGGAGTTCTTGAAGACATTACTTTTACTTTAAGAAACAAACATCTTCTCTCTTTAACCAACTCTCAATTGTCTAAGTTGGTCATATCTCGTTCCATAGTGTAATTATCGCAGCTTCTTCTTGTTTCGTGTTTTGATTTAAAGTTAACTTTAGAGTTATTTTTAGAGAGATTGTGTAGAAAGAGTAATTAGCTCTATAGTGAGAAAATTGTTGTTATTTATTCCAATTTCCAAACATATATCTCTCTAATGCTATGTACTGTAAGAAAAAGGGCCAATGAACATTCATAATTAGTGGCCTTTTATACAATCATGCATGAAACTTGCAAAACTTACTTTGGTTTAAGGTCTAACTTAACGCCAACATAAAACAAGCTTTGTTCTAATATCTTTTCAGCATCTTCCTCTTTTGAAAATTCAACCAAAGCTGTACCACAGAAAAAACCTTTGTCCGTAACATGACGAGGAGGCCTCACACTATTAACCTGAAATAAGACAAAGAAAGCCCTTACGCCTAGGATGCGAGGAGAGAACCAAAATAGTTATTCATGTATAAAAATGATAGTGTGATTATAGTTTACTATACCACTACAACAACATGTAGCAACATCCACAATATGCCAAGAAAATTCAATTTCAGTCAAACATTAAAATGAGAGTTGGAAAGGAAACTAAAACCAACAAAAGTAAGTACCTAAACCAATGGTTATCTTAATTCGATTCCAACAAGATTATCTTCATTTTCAAATTCCAAACCCTGTAAAACACTTCTGTGCATATCGAAAGTAAAAAAGAAGATATACCTTGGCATGTTGATTAAAGAAAGCTTCCACATCTTTGTGCTACACATCAGACTCAAAGGGCGACAAAGAAGAAGACAGAGTAGAAGAAGAAGATGACCTAAACTACTCAGGGGTGTCAATTGAAGAAGAAAAGAAGAATTGGAGAAGTTCGGTGGTCAACCATGAAGTTCGATGGAGAAGATTTGAAGAATTGAAGAAGAATTGAAGAATTGGAGATGAGGCAAGAATTGGGGGAGAGTCGCTGGCTTGGGATGGTTGCAGGGGAAGGAAAAAGAAATGGGGATGGCAAAATTAGGGCATGTGAATTGGTTTTTTTTTTTCTCAATTTTCTTGTTGATTGGGTTTTTTTTTTTCCAATTTTCTTGCTAAGGTGGACTACCTACCTGGCAATTTTTTTTTTCCTTTCTTTGATGACATGACATTGAGGTCATTTATCCAATTATGAGATTTTTTAGTTTACTCCCAAAAAACACTTCTTCTTTGGGCCATTCATCCAAACCCCCCCTTTTATTAACCATGGGTTAACCTTAGTCGTATTTATAGAGATGCTAACAAAGTTGTTTATGATTTGGCTACTTATGTCTTAGTTTAGATAGTAAATTTATTTGGTTAAAAGAATTTCCTCTATCTATTGAGTCCAATGATCTATTGGGCTAATTGAAGCTTCTTTATTAATTAAAAAGACTCATTCTTCTTAAAACAGGATGCGGATTTTAAAAGGGATTTAAAATTCCAAAAAACAAAATCTAGTACTCCATTCTCAAGGCTAAGATATCTCTAGGCCTTAGCTATCTCTGTCAATATATATTAACTACTTATTTGATAAGGTTGGTTAATCAACTTTTAAGTTAGAAATAGTACAAAATATTTATATATTATTATGAAAAAAATTAGTATAATATAACACTTATATATTATAATATTTATAATTTTAACCAATAACTCTAATCAGCATGTTAAACGCAGTAAGAAAGCACTCTTATAATCATCGTCGTCGTCATCATCGAAGGGGGGAGATGGAACGACAACTGTCAAGGACTTGTATCTCTTTCATTTTTTCATTTTATGCAGTAAATATGTTGTTAAGTTTTGCTTGCACATTTTAAATGGTTATGATGTCAGAATGCACCCTTAATTTTTCCCCTATAGCCTTAAGCAAATATTCAACACCAGCTAATTTAACTCTTAGATCCAATACAGCGACTATGCAATACAAAGGTGGAACACGCTTCGAATATTTTTTGAATTTTTGTTCCATGAACTCAACAGATTCCCTAAACATGTCAAAATCTCTATGCATATCGAAGGTTGCAGCAATGTCGTACAACTTATGTAATGCATGAGGAGAGGTGGGATAGTACACACCTGAGAGTTGGAGAGTGGCTTCATAAAAAACCTTTAAGAAATTGTGAAAGCATGAAGCAATTTGCCAATCAAATTCTTGAAGCGGCTCAGTTGGATTCTTCAAGTTGTAATACGCGGTTATGACCTCTTTGGATGATAGGCATGCATTCAGCATCAAATATGTTGAATTCCACCGGTGTCCTATGTCACTTGGAAGTTTTTTGGGTTTCATGCTTGCTCTCTTGCAAAGCTTAGCAAACTCTTCAATTCGAGAGCCAGAACTTGCTATGTAACCCAAGGCCGTTCGAATATTTTCCAAATAACCCTGAAAAAATTTCATGCCATCTTGAACAAACAAGTTAATAATATGACAAGCACATCTTTGGTGAAAAAGTATTTCGCAATGTTATGGTCTAAATGTTGTTTTGAAAAGGTTAATAGTAGTAGTATTAGCAGATGCATTATTAAATGTGATGCTCAAAACCTTTTCTTTAATGCCACAAAAATCAAAAACTTCCATGATGACATCATGAATGGCCTTGGCATCATGCGGATAAGGCATTGGTCAAAAAGCAGCTAATCTTTTTTGAAAGACCAATCTTTATCCACATAATGTGCAGTTACACAGATATAACTAGTTTTGGTATGACCTCCTCACAAATAAGATGTGCATGCAACAGATGCAGTGAATGAATTAAATTCAGCTACTAACTTTTCCCTCATTCAATGAAAAACTTTCATGGTGTCAGCTCTTGTGGTAGTTCTTGAAACATGCCTATATTGTGGATTATAAGCATTTTGAATGTACTCCTCAAAGGCTGGATCATCAGCAAGACTAATTGGTTGTTGGGCACTAGCCAAATATCTAGCATGCCATTCTTTAGCTCTTTGTTGGTCATATGACCAATTGGTAACACTACCATCAGGGCTAAATTGAAGTGTTTGTTGACAACAATCAACACCACCTACACCATGCTTAGCTTCGCATTTTTTGTGATGCCTCTCTAAGTGACCAGTGCCAGAAGAGGATTTACCTGTGTAGTCTTGTTTGCATACTTTGCAAATTACACACTCTTCTATTACACCATGCTCATTTGTACGTGTTACGAGATCAAAGTAATTTCAAACTGGTGAAGTTTGTTGAATTTTTCTTTTGCCCTTACGAGTGACTTCAGAGGAGCCATCAACTTGAGATAGCAAGTTAACTCCAATTTCTTCCACTGGATCATTAAATTGTTCTTCTTCGTTGATCACCAAATGTGAAATGTTGGCTCTCCCTCTATGTGATGATGCCATAGCTTTAATAAAAAAATAACAATAAATTAACGTAACATAAAAATTAAATAAAATAATTACACAATAAAATTAACTTATAATCATACAAAATTAATGAACAACAAATGAAATCAATTATACCTTCAAGTTTTTTTTCCTTTCTAAAGAACTGTAAGTAATCTAAAAAACAAGACAATACATAAGATCTTAGAAGTTTGTTGAATGAGTATCTCTGTGAATGTTCTACGTTTATTTATAGGTAAAAAGTTTATTTTTTTATTTTTTTATTTTTGAATCTTTTTTTTATTTTTTTCTTTCAAGTGTAACTTGATTAAACAATTCGTTGAAGACTTAACGTCTCAGCTTTGCATATTGCAGGCCTTCCTTCTGAGCCTCTATGTTAGGCCTGCCCCTTTATAATTGCATAGGGGAATCTAATGCCATGTTCACTCATGGGTGAATATGGCATGCATAAATTATATAATATTTAATTCTTATTAGTATTAAACAATATATATATTCAATGTGTAGTATTTCGATGTGATAATACATGACCTATAGACTCAATATCTGATTCTTAGCTTTGCTTCTCCAAAGCAAAGCATGCCTTATGTAAAAAGCCTAAACTGCCCCTATGTAAAATAAACTCGCATATAAAATTTTTGCCCAGGGGGCTACGCCCCCTACAACCCCTGGGAGGGGGTTTACCACCCCGCTTCTAACTCCCACGTCGACCTTACCGCGAAGGTCGATCGACGTATAACCTCTACGTAGGGGCAATCTGCGTCAGGGTAATAATTAAGCTCCATATATACTAACAATGCCTACAAGAAAAGAATTAAAAAAAATGCAGAGAAAAGAAAAAGAGCTTGTCAGGCCTATTGCAATGTGATGTGCATGGGGGGATCTAATGCTATGTCACTCACAGGTGAATATGGCATGTATATATATTATATAATATTTAATTGTAACATGTATTAAATAATATATATATTAAATGTATAGTATTTTGATGTGATAATACATAACCTACAGATTCAGCATCTAATTCTAAACTTTACTTCTTAAAAGCAAAGCATGCCTACAAGGAAAAAAATAAAAAAATAAAAAGAAATGAAAAGAAAAGAAAAAGAACTTGCCAAACGTATTGTGATGTGATTGCATTGGGGAAATCTAATGCCATATTCAGTCACGGGTGAATATGGCATGTATATATATTATATAATATTTAATTCTTTTATCTATTAAACAATATATATATTAAATGTATAGTCTTTTGATGTGATAATACATGACTTACAATGGGCCTTACATGACTTATTGGGGAAGGCCATACTTAGCCATGTTCACCCGTGAATGAACATGGAAAAATATATCTAAATATATATGTATATATTTATATGAAATTGGGCCACAATGGGCTGGCCCATTGTGGTCCTATATGGGCCTAGATGGGCACCTGGGCTGGTAGGCTGGCCCATTGTGGGCTAGGATGGGTTGGCCCATTGTGGGCCTAGACGGGCTGGCTCGGCCCTGCCCAACCTAGCCTGGCCCATGATTTTCTATGGGCCGTGTTGGGCCGTGAACAGTGTTGGGCCGTGTCGCCCCAGCCCATCACTGTAACAGGATGGGCTCGGGCCTGCCCTACGGACCCCAGCCCATTGTTGCATCTCTATCCCTGAAAGCACTCTTATTTTTCCTTAAAAAAACTCTCTTAATATTCTCTCTCTTAGTCTCTTCAAGATGTATAAAAAAAACCTCTCTTCCGAATATTTCAAGGAAACAGTGGAGAGTAAGGTCCCGAGTAGAGGTGTTAGTGATGAGAGCAATGATAGGCGGTTTGGTAGTGATGAGAGGTGGCAGTGAGGCGGGCAGAGGAGACGGTGGGCTAGAAATTAAGCAATGGCCACGCCATCTGGAGAGTGGATCTCAAGTGGTGGTGACGAGGTGCAGCGAGATGAATCATGAACAGATCTAACGAAGAAGATTTGAGCGGCGGTGTCACAATTAGACGGTTTGCGTGGAGATTTAGAGAAATGGGTTTCTGGCAACATCGCCATGATTTGGCGAGTGGACCCTGAATGTTGACCCCCCAAACTGGTGAGGTCTCGCCTCAAGCCGTGGTGGTGTGATTAGATGAAGGCATACCATCCCAAATCTTGGCAAGCAACCCTCGTTCTCGGAGGTGGACTACGATGGTTAGGAGCTTAGATACATGGCTTGTGTCTAAACTTTGAGCTTTGATTTTTTTTTCTTTTTTGGTTTTGTTTCTTTGTTGTATGTTGACTATCTACAGAGTGTTGTTTACTTTTTATCTTTTTTAACAAAGAAAAAAAATGATAGGCCTGAGTTTTGGGTGAGAAAGAGATGATTTTGGAAGGACGTGACACCTACTATCCCGTGACACACATCCAAGACAAATGGATAATTGACATGATAATTGTTATGATGAGCTGCACTTTTTTTATTTTTAAGCATATGACTAACCTCCACCGCCCCCTCCACCGCCACCGCCCCCGCCACCACCACCGCTAAGTCAGAAGAAAAAAGGATATATGTGTAGTCACTCGCAAAATTGTCACGCAAACCTTCCCTATTTTTAGGACCCAAGCCATCGTGTAAGTGTTAATTGCATTTGTCAAACAATTATTAAGGATGTGTATTTTTGAATAATTATTTCAAAAATATATTTAACTCAAATTAAGTAAATTGGTGGAAAAATTTTATGAACGGCTTGAACTTGCAATTCGGAGTAGAAGGAAAAAGTTGACCAAGAATGCAAGGATACTGACAAACATTGAGCTTTCCATAATAAACAAATAAAAATGAGGAAATTGTATCCTATAAGTCAAAATAATTGAGCAATAAAAATTATTAGTCCAAAAATTTAGTAACTTTAAAAAAAGACAAAATTTCTATAAATTAATATTTACTTTTAAGTAAAATTTTAAAATTGCCTTCATCTTTTTCATCTCTCCCAACAAATTCTAGCATACATTTTCTCTTCTCCCTCCCTCTCTCCTCCTTTTCTATCTCCAAGCTCCAGCAACGACTCCAACGACGATGTTGCTCCCCACACAGCTCCAAGGACATCTACCCTTATGACTTTGGCCGCAACGCTTCTCCTCATGTGGCTCTGATGACCTCTCGTGATTTTGGCGCTTACTCCCCACTCGACTTCGGCAACAAAGTTGCTCCCGCGCTACTTCCGATGCTTGCTCCCCACACAAATCCAGCAACAGCGTGGGCTTGTGTAACACCTCAAAACTAATTTAGTGATATTAAAATGTAGAATGGTGGATTAGTGTGCCATAATGAATATTTTAAGCTTAATTTGATCATTTGACAAAATTTTGGGTTTAAGGTTGTTTTAGTTATTTTAATGATTTCAAATTTGTTTTTAATTATTTTAAATGTCATTTTGAAATCTTCGGACACAACAAATTGTAAAATGTCAAAAATATTAGGTTTTATAAAACTGTGAGTGGCACACAATTTTTGCACAGTAAAAACGCCCACATTTCTCTCTATTTATTCTCTCTCTCCCCTCCTTCTCTCTTCACTCTTAGCTCTCACTCTCTCTCTCCTCCTCTCTCCCACGCTCATCTCTCTCTCATGGTCTCTCTCTTTCTCTCTCAATTCCTTTGAAATTTTGAAACAAAATCTGGATTCAAGCTTCGGGTAAGCAAGTAGGAAGCTCGGGGATGGGATTTGGCAACCAACAACGTGGATTTAAAGCTTCAATTCGAGGTTAGTTTTGAAATTTCTAAACTTTTTCAAATTTTCAATTTTTCATGCATTTTGAAATCTAAGTTTGTTTGAGCTTAGAAAACCCTTGATTCTAGTTAAAGGAACTTAGAACAACTCGAATCTAAGCCTTGTTTGAAGAAAAACGGATTCGATTCAAGATTTTTCATTTTTCTCTATTTTTGGATTTCTCGAGATCTTGTGTTCAAATCTTGTTTAAATGAGTTTAAATGTGTCCAATCATGTTTTTGTATCATCTATGAATATTTTCCATGCCTGTGATTTGAGAAAAACAGGTTAAAATCAAGATTTGGGTTTTGGGAGACTCGAAACCCGTGGTTGGAAATTCTAGGTTTTTCTAGTTCGGCAAACCGAACTTCGATTTCGGCAGGCCGAATTCATCTGTCTGGCAAGCTGAACCTGGAAATTGTTTGACCGACCAAACTTGCTTTTCGGCAGGCCGAACTATGCAGTTCGGCCGGGGCGTCCGACAGGCCGACCGGGCATAGTGAAATTTTGTGATTTTTCACCTGTTTTCACTGTTTTGAACCCCGATTTAAATTCTAACTTTATAAAATGATTTTTAAGGTACAAATGGCACACTAGGACAACATGAAGTAGTTTAGCAAGGTAGGAGATCTTAAATTTAGATACTGATAGACCTAGCTTGTGTTTAGGGTCGTTCGTGGTTCCGCAGAGCTGACGTATAGTGAACCAAGATTACAGTGTGGGGCACCGGCATGAGTATTGAGATAGGACTTCTACCCCTTTTCTTTGGTAGCCTAGTTTTCAAATGATTTTGTCCTTGAAAAAGGTTTCTATGAAAATGATTTTAACGATTGATTAAAAGGAATTTTATCGATTATTTTATTAACCGTGAAATGAGATGATCTACACAATGAACTTCATAATGAATGTAAATGAAAGTATCTGGTAAATGAGTTTCCAATGATAATAGAAATAAATATAAGGGCATGATGCCATAACAGAGATCGGGTCGTGTAGCATGTGACCTTGGGTGCAGGTCCTGAAACCTAGCTGGGCCACTACGGTGGTGATTTATTTATGGTTTGCCCAGGAAAGAAAATGATGATACTTCTGGTCGACCACTAAATGATCTTGGTAAGGAAAATTTAAACGAACTTTATTTATTTACTCGACTTAACATACTCCTTGAATGATTTTCTTTGAATAATGAATTGTTTTCAAACTATAGTCCTATTGAGCCTTTCGCTCATAGTTTGTTGTTTTAAAATTTCCCCCCTAGGTGGATATCAACATAGGTTTAGGGAAGATTCCACAGACAGGACTCAGGAGCATTAGGAAAAACTAGAATATTATTTAAGAATTGTATAACAATCAAGGCATGTAACCTTTTAATTTTCTTTTCCTTCTACTTGGACTGTGGTTGAGATGCAATATTGTCAGTACTATGTATGTGCACAAAATGTGGGTCGGTGGGACACATTCTTGCATGTTTTATTTTCTTGCTATTTCCTTACAATTTGTTTAATTATTGTTCTTGTTTAAATACCCTAAATGCTCAGTTTCTAAAAAGGTTTTCAGGTTTTCTATATTTTTAAATTTAACTAAATTCCCAATTTCATGTTTTTAACTTAATTCTTCTCCTATTTAATATAATCAAACCGCCACATCACCTCCCGTACCCCGGGATGTGACAGCTTGTGAATGCGGGGCTTGTTCTGCTCTCCTTTCTCTCTCTCTCTTTGGAACTTTCTCTCTTTCTCTCTCCACGATGTTCTCTATTCCTCTATGCGAATCCATCGCTATCGTCACCCATCACAAAGCGAGAGAAAATCATTGACAAATCGTCGACGATCGAAAGTTGTAGCGTGAAAGATGAGGAGTAACAAAATCATGACTCTGTCGGCACCCCCAAATAGAAATTGTAAACATTGCAAAGGAAATCACAACCTTGATCGCCGTTGCAAAGTTGATTCCCAACGCAATTGTCCTTGATTTCTCGATGATCTCTAACTCATCTCCTCGCCTATCGTTGCATCATCTTCTTTCTTTCTTGTCAGAGATGATCGAGAGTTCTGCTTGTCGCAAATCAAGGGTCACAAATTTGTTGTGTGTTCAAGGGCTTGTTGTGACATGAGGATCTTTTGTCACGCCCCAAAGTACGGGTAATGACGTGGTCGATTAATTAAGTTAATTAAACTAGAGTTTTTGATTAAAATACCAATTAAATGTTTTGGGGATATTTTGTAAAACTCGATAGTTTAAAAAACATTTTAAAACAACTATCATTATTTTGAAATAGTTAATCATGAAACAAAATAATAAAGACAAATAAACATGAGCCAGGCCCCACCGGACCCACATTAGAGCACACACATGGTATCGACAATATCAACCTAGGGGAAAATGTTTTAAAACAAATAAAAAAAAATGTAAACGGAAGGCTCAATATGACTAAATTTAGAAAACATGCAATTCATTTTTAAACAAAAGTTGTAAAGCAAGATAAATAAATAAACAAATAACTAACTGAAGCTCATTAAATTTATTCATACCGGTTAATCATTTATTCATCTATAGACAGTCTCATTATCATGTTTTCAGCAAAGCCATATAAATCACCACCGAAATGGCCCAGCTAGGTTTTAGGACTTGCCCCTAAGATCACACTCTATAACGCTCTCTTACAGACGTCACAGATGTCGTTACATTCATTCCCCTTTTTATTATTTTTAAAATTAATCGTTTAAATAAGGTAAAGTTTATTAAACTTATCTCAATATCCATGCACACATTTTTTTTTTTAAACTAAATTTCAATATTTCAAAACTTCTTATATTTATTTAAATAGTTTATCAATACTAAATTAACGAAGACATAATATAAATACAGTTTAAAATCATCGCTTAATTCTGTTCACAGTTCGGTAGGCCGAACATGACTGATAGTCCGATCTTCAACCACCGGTAGGCCGTCCGAGGCCTTGCAAAATCAGAGTTTTAAAAACTCTAGGATCGACAAGCCGATACAAGGTAATCGATAGGCCAATCATTGCATCGACAGTCCGACCAGTAATGGTTAGCAAGCCGATCTACTGTCAAAACCAAAAATAAATTAAAACAAGTCCCAATATCTCAAAGTGCTGCAAATAAACATACATATAAAATAAACATAGTTCATAAATTTAAAACTTCTTTCTTGGCGTCTTTCATTTTCAACCCATCGTGCATAGCTCACATGCTTTTTCTTATCCTCCACCTAATCCATGATTTTTTTACCTCTATCTACAACATGATGTAAAACTGAGTAAGCAAAAACATAGTAAGTACATTTAATATTTCACAACGTAAAACAACTTATGAACTTCATTATGACACATCATTACCATAAGCATCATCATAACAGTATGCTATGCATAGTTTCATATAAAACATATCTTTCATTTCATTATCCATATTAAAAACCTCATTCATTTTATCTTTAGGGGCCCAAGTGTTGCACCATTATCATCATTGTAGGCGCGCCGTCATGAGAGGAGAGGGGTAACTAATCCCAAACCAAACACGACATCATGAACATAAACATAACATTACTTTGAGTGTGCAATACTTATTTAGGTGATACATGTATACATATTTATACTTTCATACTTTGAAACACGTCATCATTTAATATGCATAGCTTTTGATAAATCAAACTTTCGTAATAGAACTTCAATAACACTATCAAAGATTCATCATAGAAATCATCATAAAACCATCATGAACATAGATTTTCAAACTTTTGTAAATTTCGTCATATTACAGGTGAGAATGTACTTACCTGTTTAGCTTACTCAATCTTAATTGTAGGTGACATCGTCGTGGTCTTGATGTGCTCACCTCTTGGAAATGTTCATGTCAACCATTCATTTACACAATAAATTAACATTCATCTCCGTGATATCATTCAATACCACACAACATACTCATACATGCTTCGCTTAAGAACATTAATTCAAAACACATTTTATCAATCTAAAAAAAACATTTCAGCAAAACTGCCTATACACATGCTGTTTGACCCTTATGAATTCACAGCCTAATATCTCATAATTCACACACAATTCAAGCTCCTAAACTTGGCAGGGACAAAGTTAACATATAAATATATTACCATGATTTTTCGTTGGTCATAAAAATTCCATTTAATATTTAAAATAAGTCACAAATTTCATGACACAAATTCTGCCAGCAATAGTTAGGCAGTGAACAACTCTAAACTCAGGTCCGTTTATCACATTTTGATACCGTAGAAAATTTACAAAAATTAACACATATAATAGACGCATAGAACTATAACATATCCAAAAATTGGCTTCAACAAAAATCAGAGTAGGTCAAAATACACAATTTAAATTGGTAGTAAAACTGATTTTACAGACATGGGCAGCAAACACCTTTCAAACTAGCATTTAAGAAAAATATCACAAAAATAATTTTGACCTCAAAATTTTTGTGACAACCTATATGCATAATAACACCCTACTACAAAAATTCCCGTGGCCAAACAAAATCATTTAGCCACAATAAAAAGTTAGAGAAACAAGAGGTCCGAAGTTTGCAAGTTCATAGCCAAGAAAACCTAGTTTGAAGAAAGTTTAATAACTCACAACATACACATGATATTACCATGAAATTTTCCAGTTCACAACCTAATATAACCATGAACATTTTTACCAAATTTCATAAAAATCAAAGCACATTTGCCCTATGAACAAAAACTACATTTTTGTGCAACATAAACAAACAGCAACAATTCCTTATGAGATGCAGAGCATGAACATTTAATATCTCAGCCAAGACAACACCAAAAGGCACGAAATTTGGAACAACATCACATAGCATATACATGAAAATCATATTAAAATTTCACAGCAAACAGAGATTTGTAGACAAAGTTATGGGGGTCGGAACATTGAGAAAAAAAAAGAACGTTATCGATCAGCATTAATTAACTGTGAGTGGTAGATAGAAGAAAATTCATATCTTAGCATATAAAAATCCACTTAATGTGAAATTTTTAGGATTAGCACATAACACATATATGAATAACATATTAAAATTTTAGAGCAAACAGAAATTTGTAGCCAAAGATATAGCAGCCGGATTACAAGGTGATCAAAATTTCAGATTTGTTGAGAAGGGTTTCTTACCTTAAAACAATTCTTCTCAAGCTTTCCTTGAATTCACCCAAGATAAAACCCAATCTTTCATTCAAATTTTGCAGCAAAAATTGAAGGAGAGAAGAGAAATAAATTGTGGAGAAAAGGAGAAAAGGAGAGAGAGTTTTTGAGAAGAATTTTACATGAAATAAGAATGACGTACAGGAAACAAGAAGAGGCTTATCTTTTCTATTATTTTCAGAAATTTTCTAATAATGTAGAGGAATAATCATGTGTGTGATAGACAGTGAAAAAGGGAAGTCAATTGATTTGTTTCACTTAACCCGAATTTTCTTTTTTAAAAGGGGAAACCTTATCAATTATTTTATTATCACAAAAAGTCAAATATTCTATTACCTAAAATAAGGATAAAGGCCAAAAATGCAACATTATTGACATGAACACCTTGAGCACACCAATTCCACGTAATTGTGACCTGTCATAATACTCAAATAAAAATAGTTAGTATTATAAAATCATATAGAAAATGCATAACGTCGTTTAAATATCTATCATAAACTATTACGTGAAAATTGACGGGTGTTACAATTCTCCCCACCTTATAAGGGTTTCGTCCTTGAAACTTAGAACAGTTACGGATACTTAGTTCTCATGTCATCTTTCGCGTTCCCATGTGGCTTCTTCTACTTGGTGATTTTGCCATAGCACCTTGACCAATGGAATTTATTTATTCCTCAAGGTCTTGGTTTTTTGATCTAGTATCTCCACTGGCTTTTCTTCGTAGCTGAGATCATCTCGTATTTCAATCACCTATGGCTTAATCTCATGTGTAGGATCTGGGACATATTTCTTGAGCATTGAAACATGGTACACATCATGAATAAATGACATTTCCTATGGTAGTCTCAACTGATTAGCTACTTTGCCTATCCACTTTGTGATTTCATAGGGTCCGACAAACCTCGGGTTCAACTTGCCTTTCTTTCCAAACCTCATGACTCCTTTCATTGGTGCAACCTTCAAGAACACCGAATCGCCTACAGTGAATTCTAAGGGCCTTCTTCTTTTGTCAGCATAACTTTTCTGTCAGGCTTTGAGCAGTCTCTGTTCTTCTTCTTATCAACTTTATCATCTTGGAGGTTTCATTAACAAAATCACTCTTTTCATCGTCAACGCTTTCCATCAGCTTCTTTTCTCCAACTTTATACCAACATATAGGCGACCTACATTTCCACCCAATCATCGCCTCATAAGGTGTCATTCCAATCATCTCCTAGTACATTTCCACCCATACCTTCTGGATAGAAGATCACCTTTCTTTCTCGCATTCAATGGAAGCATTGTACTTGTTTGGAAAATCCATCCTGAGGATCATGTCATAATCATACATGTCGATCACGATAAGATCAACGAAGAGTTCCCTTTCAGAAATCCATAGAGGAACAGTACGCAAATAGTGCATAGATATCATCACTTCCCTAGAGGGTAGTGCTGTAGTGAATTCCTGTCTCATTGGTTCTAAATGAACCCTAACTTTTTAGCAAAGGATGATGATACAAAAGAATGTGTGGCACCTGTATCAAAGAGAACATGTGCATTAATAGAGAGACTTGAAATCTGACTTGTGACCACATTAGAGGCTTCAGCAGCCACCTGTTCTTTCGTCATGGCGTAGATGCGGGCATTCGTAGGTGGTGCTTCAAGTCTTCCTTGACTAATCAGTGGCCCTTCTAAGGAGGCTTGCATCTGATGGAGTTGGGCTTGAGGAGTTCTCTATTGGGCTTGAGCATTACTCTGGTTGGGGTAATTCTTTGCAAAGTGGTCCTCACTTCCACAGATGAAACATTGGTTCGTTCCCAAACAACATTCTCTAGGATGTTTCTTCCTGCATTTGATGCATGGCTGAATTTGCCTGTTATTGTTGTTGGACTGGCCACCATTATGCCTCTTGTTGCCTTGACTTTGTTGGTTCTATGAATTGTCGTTCCTTTTGTTGTTCCTCCAATGTTGGCTGTTGTTGTTGTTGTTGTTGCTGTTGTTGTTGTTTCTGTTTTGGGGGCAATTCAGGGTGCTAGCATTGTTTGCTGGCTAACCTAACTGAGGCTGGTTTCTTCTTAACTTTGACAGATGAAATTCAGCACGTTGGGCCCTCAAAACAACCTCCTTTTGGTTTCTAGGTGGGCTTGCCCCATCAACAATTGCAGCAATCTCTGGCCGGAGGACTCTAATCAGTTTTCTAACCCTTTCACTTTCATCATTAACCATCCCTGGGCAAAGGCAAGCTAACTGATCAAATTTTTCCACCACATATGTAACCGACATGTCTCCCTGATGTAGGTTCTCGAACTCATCGTAATGCCTCCGAGTAATGTGCATGTGGAAGAACTTCATGTTGAATTCATGAACGAAGTAGGCCTATGTCATCTCATCGATATTCCTACTCTATTCGATTTTGTCCCACCAAATTCTGGCCTCCATGGTGAGGTAGTATGAAGCGCAGAGAACCTTCTCATTATCTGTGAAGCCCATGAGTTTTAGAGTGGCCCCAATTGTCTTTAGTCATCCTTGAGCGACTAGAGGATCTTTAAAACCTTCAAAGTCTGCTGGCTTAACCCTCTTCCATCTGACTAAGAGTGGTTCCTGATAGACTGGTCTGGGTTCAGCAGCAGGAGCCGGGACTTCATTTACTTGTGGCTGAGGAGAAGGAGGAGGTGGCATATCATTGCCTCGTTGTTCATCACCTTGACCATTGGCTCTCAATTTTGCAATTTCCCTTCTTTGTTCTTCAAGTTGCCTTTGCAAGTCAACGATCATCGTCATTAGCCTTTCATTAGTTTGAGCATGATTTTGCATTCTTCTACGGCCGTCCATTGTCGATTTCCTAAAAGAGTTATAAATTTAGGAACAATCTTCTAATTAATCAGACAGGATTTCACTACTATATTATGTACTAGGGCCTTATTCATCATACAACTAAATTTCATACTTATCATCAAACTTGCATTCTTAACCATTAACTTAAAATATACTTACTTGGAGGATTTAGACTGACGTGTGGCGATATGAAATGAAAACAGAAATCTGCTCTGATACCAAAGCCTGTAACACCCCCTTACGGATGTCTGTAACACCCCCTTACGGATGTCACATATGTCATTACATTCATTCCTCTTTTTATTACTTTTAAAATTAACCATTTAAATAAGGTAAAGTTTATTAAACTTATCCCAGGCTCCAGTGCACACATTTTTTTTAAGACTAAATTTTAATATTTCAAAACTTCTTATATTTATTTAAATGGCTTATCAATACCAAATTAATGAAGAAATAATATAAAATAGAGTTTAAAATCATCACTTAATTATGTTCACAGTTCTGTAGGCTGAACTTTGAACACCGATAGGCCGAACATGACCGACAGTCTGATGTTCAACCACCGGTAGGCTGTCCAAGGCCTTGCAAAATCAAAGTTTTAAAAAATCTAGGATCGGTAAGCTGATACAGGGTAATTGGTAGGCCGATCATTGCATCAGCAGTCCGACCAATAATGGTTGGCAAGCCAATCTACTGTCAAAACCAAGAATGAATTAAAACAAGTCCTAATATCTCAAAGTGCGAAAAATAAACATACATATAAAATAAACATAGTTCATAAATTTAAAACTTCTTTCTTGGCATCTTCAGTTTTCAACCCATCGTCCATAGCTCACACGCCTTTCCCTGCCCTCCACCTAATCCATGATCTTTTTACCTCTATCGCAACATGATGTAAAACTGAGTAAGCAAAAGCTTAGTAAGTATATTTAATATCTCACAACGTAAAACAACTTATGAACTTCATTATGACACATAATTGCCATAAGCATCATCATAACAGTGTGCTAGGCGCAATTTCATATAGAACATATCTTTCATTTCATTATCCATATTAAAAACCTCATTCCTTTTATCTTTACGGGCCCAAGTGCTGCATCATTATCATCATTGTAGGTGCACCGTCGTAAGAGGAGAGGGGTAGCTAATCCCAAACCAACACGACATCATGAACATAAACATAACATTACTATGTGTGTGCAACACTTATTTAGGTGATACATGTATACATATTTATACTTTCATACTTTGAAATACGTCATCATTTAATATTTATAACTTTTGATAAATCAAACTTTCATAATAGAACTTCAATAACACCATCAAAGATTCATCATAGAAATCATCATAAAACCATCTGAACATAGATTTTCAAACTTTTGTAAATTTCATCATGTTGCAGGTGAGAATGTACTTACCTGTTTAGCTTACTCAACTTTAATTGTAGGTGATGTCGTCGCGATCTTGATGTGCTCGCCTCTTCGAAATGTTCATGTCAACCATTCATTTACACAAGAAATTAACATTCATCTCCATGATATCATTCAATACCACACAACATACTCATACACGCTTCTCTTAAGAACATTAATTCAAAACACATTTTATCAATCTAAAAAAAAAACATTTCAGCAAAACTGCCTAATACACATACTATCTGACCCTTATGAATTCACAGTCTAATATCTCATAATTCATGCACAATTCAAGCTCCAAACTTGGTAAGAACAAAGTTAACATATAAACATATTACCATGATTTTTCGTTGGTCATAAAATTCCATTTAATATTTAAAATAAGTCACAAATTTCATGACACAAAATCTGCAAGCAATAGTTAGGCAGTGAATAACTCTAAACTCAGGTCCGTTTATCATATTTTGATACGGCAGAAAAATTTACAAAAATTAACGCATATAATAGACACATAGAACTATAACATATCCAAAAATTGGCTTCAACAAAAATTGGAGTAGGCCAAAATACAGAATTGAAATTGGTAGTAAAACTGATTTTACAGACATGGGCAGCAAACACCTTTCAAACTAGCATTTAAGAAAAATATCACAAAAATAATTTTGACCTCAAAATTTTGTGACAACCTATATACATAATAACACCCCACTACAAAAATTCTTGTGACCAAACAAAATCATTTAGACACAATAAAAAGTTAGAGAAACAAGAGGTTCAAAGTTTGCAAGTTCACAGCCATAAAAACCTAGTTTGAAGAAAGTTTAATAACTCACAACATACACATGATATTACCACAAAATTTTCCAGTTCACAACCTAATATAACCATGAACATGTTTGCCAAATTTTGTAAAAATCAAAGCACATTTGCCCTATGAACGAAAACTACATTTTTGTGCATCACAACCAAATAGCAACAATTCCTTATGAGGTGCAGAACATGAACATTTAATATCTCAGCCAAGACAACACCAAAAGGCACAAAATTTGGAACAACAACACATAGCATATACATGAAAATCGTATTAAAATTTCAAAGCAAACAGAGATTTTTAGACAAAGTTATGGGGGTCAGAACATAGAGAAAAAAAAAAACAACGTTGCCGATCAGCATTAATTAACTGTGAGTGGCAGACAGAAGAGAATTCATATCTCAGCGTAGAAAAATCCAATTAATGTGAAATTTTCAGGATTAGCACATAACACATATATGAATAACATATTAAAATTTGAGACCAAATGGGAATTTTTAGCCAAAGATATAGTAGTCAGATTACAAGATGATGCAAAATTTTAAAATTGCTGAGAAGGGTTTCTCACCTTAAAACAATTCTTCTCAAGCTTTGCTTGAATTCACCCAAGATAAAACCCAATCTTTCATTCAAATATTTGCGGCAAAAATTGAAGAAGAGAAGAGGAAGAAATTGTGGAGAAAAAGAGAAAAGGAGAGGGAGTTTCTGAGAAGAATTTTACGTGAAATGAGAATGACGTACAGGAAACAAGAGGAGGCTTATCTTCTCTATTATTTTCAAAAATTTTCTAATAATGCAGAGGAATAATCATGTGTGTGATAGGGAGTGAAAAAGGAAAGTCAATTGATTTGTTTCGCTTAACCCAAATTTTCATTTTAAAAAGGGATACCTTATCAATTACTCTATTATCACAAAAATTCAAATATTCTATTACCTAAAATAAGGATAAAGGCCAAAAATATGCTAAATATATATCATGCATGCAACATTATTGATATGAACACCTTGAGCACACCAATTCCACGTGACTGTCACCTGCCATAATACTCAAATAAAAATAGTCAGTATCATTAAATCGTAAAGAAAATACATAATATTGTTTAAATATCTATCATAAACTATTACGTGAAAATTGGCGGGTGTTATACACTCCCCACGACCCGATCTCTGTACATGGTATCATGCTCTATTTATCATTCCGGACAGTACTAACTGACACGTCTGGTGTCATATCATTACCATGTCTCATTTACTGGATATTCTGATTACGTTCATTATGATCATTCATTATTTAGCCAATAATGAAAATAAGTAAAAAACTTCATTTCTTGAAAACATTTAAAAGAATATGCTTTGTGGCCAAAACACTTTAAAAACATGGCTACCATGGAAAAGGGATAAAAGTCCTACCTCAATACTCTGCATTGCGACTCAGCACCGCGATTCCAACCCCTATACGTTAGCTCCATGGAATCACAAACAACCTTAAATAGGAACTGATTCGTCAACATTTAGCTTAAGGTATTCTACACAAGTATACTATCTTATGGTAACTTAGTTTGCCATTTAGATTCACAAAATCATGCCATAAGACTAAGGTTCCTATCTATAGTTTTAAATAGTGAAGATCGATGAAAAATTACAAATTTTACAAAGTCTGGTTGCCCTGCCGAACTTCACAGTTTGGCCTACCGGCCATGTGGCATCAGCCTGCCAAACTGTTCCAGGTTCGGCCTGCCAACAATATGAGTCCAGTATGACGAACTCATGAATCTGGCCTGCCGATGATCAAGTCGGCCTACCAAACTAAAAAAATCTAAAAATTTCTAGATTCGAGGCTCGGCCTCCCTGATGCTCAAATCTTCATTTCCAACCTGTTTTCTCAATTCCTAGGCGTGTATAATGATCATAAATGATAGAAAATCATACTAGAACACTTTTAAACATATTTAAACAAGATTTATATAAAAAAAATTTCAAAGAAATCCAAAAATGGAGAGAAATAGAGAAAAAGGGAAAAACTTGATTCAATCCAATTTTTATAAAATCAAATCTAGATTCTAGATAATTTGAGTTCCACTAACTTAGATTTAAGGTTTCCTAAGCTAAATCAAACTCAAATTTCCACGTTCAAAGAAAAATCAAAGTTTAAGACAAAATTTGAAATTTATGAAAAAAGTTAAACTAACCTTGAATCAAGGCTTGAAATCAAGTTTGTGGAAGCTCAATCACGTTCCTAGGCCTCCAATCCAGCTGGGAATTGAAGCATGAACTTCAAAATTTTGAATCAAAGAGAGAGAAAGAGAGAGTGAAATGCACAGAGAGAGAGAGAGCTGAAAGAGTGAGAGGGAGAGTGAGTAAAGAAGAGGAAGGGGAGAGAAGAATAAATAGAGAAAAAGGTGGTTTTGTAGATAAAAACTATGTTCCAACACATGGTTTTCCAAAAGGGACATATTGGATACTTGACAAATTGTTTTGTTTAAAAATCCAAGATGACAAATGAAAATAATTAAAAGCGGTTAACATGGTTAAAAGTAACTTTAATTTGAAAATGTCACAAAATAGTTAAATTATGTTCAAATTACATCATGGCACACTAATTCACCATTTCACTTACTAATCTTGCTTAATTAAATTTTGGGTGTTACATCTTTGCTGGTGGTCAGGCGGTTTTTAAGCTCATTGTTTAGGGTGGACTTGCCAGGCTTGGACCGGAGGACCTCTTTTGCTTCGATTGATGTTTCTTTGCTATGGTGGCTGCCGTTGGAGGTTGGTGGGACTGATTTGGGAATTATGGTTAGGATTAGGGTTTTCACAATTAAATTATTGATATTTAAATTAGTGAATTTTTGTAATTTATCTGTTAATACATATGTATTTATTTGTTTTCGGCCTATTTATTAACTTTGTTTTAAACTTGACCAATTAATTTTTTTCTTCATTAAGTATGGTATATTTCCCTTATTCTCCCATAAAAAAATGTGTCCATCAATTTTTTTAAAAAAAGTATAACTTAACCTCTCAAATGATAAGAGGAATTTTCTATAAATCATAGGAGATATTGACGGAAGTAATAAACGATCTTTCTTTTAATGGAGTGACGAATTTATGCAAGACGTTAATTACAAGTTTATAAATTAATTAATCGACTTTAGTTAACTGATTTAGATTCTACAGTAGTTTTGAAGTTAGTTATCAACATTTATGAGTTTGAGCTTAAATTTGAGCTCAACTTTTATTTTCACGAAAGTATCACTTTTTAAATCCAGCTCTGCAGAAGCGGTATTCCCCTAGAAGATCCCTTTAGCTTCCGACAGAGCTTGGGTTCTCATTTTGTGGTGGGGGAGCTCAACCTCCTCCTGCCTTTTGTTGGAGATTTGGAGAATTGTTACTGTCATAAAAATACCTCCAACAAAATTAGCACTACTATTGCTATAAAGATATATATCCTACACATTGTCTATACAATTTTTTCTTTTCTTTTGCATGTTGATTCGCATTTTCATTACTCTTCTTCTCAGTTATTATTATTATTTTTCTTAGGGAATTCTAACCGAGGTCATGAATATTTTTCAATCATCATATTTACATATTGATTGTCAGATAACATTGAGAGGGCTAGGAATTAATGTAATAAAAGAACCAGAAGCAATATGTGTTTCTAAGGAAGGTCATATCATCAAATTTATATTGACTAACAATACACAAAGATAAAATATGTAAGGTGATAAGAATTAGATAACATGTAATAATAAATATTTATATAGACATTTTCTAATTTTTTTTATTACTCTATTACCTTTTTTTTCAAAGGCTGCTTCACATATTATTATTATTTCTTGAAGGAAATTATTAGTCATGTGTACTTAAACTCGTGAAAAGAAAGATTGCGTGTGCTCTAAGAAGACCAAATAAAGCCTAAAACTCGTGAAGGAAACCCGAGAAAGAGAAAGGCACTTATTAAGTGGGACTAGCACGTATTTAGCAAAGAAAATTTCATAATAAAAAATCATTTTCTGTGATGCCCTGTGTTTTCAAGCTGTCACTTAACTTTCTTAAACTTACTTAGTAAGAAAAATACTGAAATAATTTTTTTTTTCTTTTCCTTCAAACATACTTTAAAGACATGCTTAAAAGCTGTTGCAACTTCTGTCGCAATTTAAGTTGAGACATTGCTCAACATCTGACTTTAAAACCATTTCAAATCATTTATTAAAACTTAATAAGAAACATTAACTAAATCATATCTTAAAACTTAACTTTATGATTATATAAAGCATTTCGTAAAATATATATTAAAACTTTCAAAAATTCTTAAAACTTTGAAAACACTAAATCAAATCGCAGAAAAACATTTTCTTTTAGCAGTAGAAATATACTGCAGTGGTATCTATACCCAAATTTTTGCATCTGTCCTACGTAGCACTGAGCTCTTCAAACAGGTCCTACTGGTCGCCCATAGGACTACCTACAGCATGAAGGAACTTTTAATTAGCTTTCGCTCAGTAAGTTCAAATTAACATAAACTCACAAATCATTAAAACACGCTTTATAAGCCTTTCTCATAAAAACATTTCTCTTAAAATGTTTTTCATGAAACATTTTTTAAACGTTTTTTTTAAAACGTCCATAAACCTTTTCTTGTAAACATAAAAATGTTGTTCATAAACATTTCACGTAAAACATTTCTCAAAATGTTTTTCATAACATATAAATATTTCATAATAAGGAATATAGGCAAAATCAAAATGCATGATTCCATTTATACTCAATTATGTACTTTCAATTATGAGCATCCTATAAATATTCATTTCTTACTTTAACTTTTTATCTTTGTTTCTTTACTTTCCTTATCTTGTAAACTTTAGTATTCGTACCAACATCATTAATCATGAGATCATAAACATAATGCTTCCCTTGTGGAAGACTTGAGACTATCGAACACCGAGGTTATAACTTTTACTTGTGTACCTCACCTCAAGGAAGACACAAGTTTAACTTTACTTTGAGTACCTCATAACAAGGATATTGGTACGACACTTTCTTTTATCTTCATTTTACCTTATTTTTTACTTTAGTAAGCATATCAAATGCTATCACATTATATGCAAACATATTTGCAAATCATAACTTGTACTATAAAACTTATTGCGTAACAAATGCAACATAAAACTTATAACTTAAACTGCAAGACATTATACATTTACAAAATGCAAACGTACTTTAAACATAATTACTGCAAGTACATTACAAATAATTTTTACTTAATCTTTAAAACTTTATACATAACAAGTGAAAACATATTTTAAAAGCAACTTGTTTTACATTTGCAAACACATTTGCAAACATATAAAATGCATTTGAAAATCATTTACTTCATGTTGTAGGTGAGGTTTGAACTTACCTGTCCATAGCTTTAACATATAAAAACAACTTTAAAAACAAGTGAAAATGTAAAATCATACTTTAAAAACAACTTGTATTACATTTGCAAACACATTTGCAAACATATAAAATGCATTTGAAAATCATTTACTTCATGCTCTAGGTGAGGTTTGAACTTACCTGTCCATAGCTCTAACGTTCTTGTTTCCTTCCTTTTCCTTTCATTAGTCGGCTTCTGTGTCCTCAACTTTACCAAGCCTTTTAATCCTCCTTTGCCAAGCTCAAAACTTTGTTGTGTCCTCTCCACAAAAACCATGACAAAACTCAATCAAAACCCATCCAAAGTTTTAAGAGAAACATCCAATCCCTAAGGAAAGCTTGACCTCTTACCTTAGAACTTCCTCCTTGCATTTACGTTTGTTTCAAATCATAACTTGGAGGTTTAAATTCCATCAAAATTTTGAGAGCGAATTGCCTTAGGGAGGGGCAGTTTTTGGAGGACATGAATGAGTAAGGAACTTTGTGTAAGCTTGTAACAGTATAGAGAATATACTGGCAGTATAAGAAAAATATTGTTAGTATAAATATGGACTGTATAAAGTTAAGCAGTATCAGGATTACATTAAGTGGTGGAGGTAAATAAGTATGGAAGGTTGTGGGACCTCATGAATTGTATAGAAAAGAATACCGACAGTATAAGAATAATACTATCAGTATAAATTTAGACTGTGTAAAGAAATAGAACCCACCTAAGTGCCACCTTTAACGTGGAAAAATTGCCACCACACCCTTGAAGTGGCCAATGATACATTGCCAAGGTTACCCCAGCTTTTTAATACAAATAATGTCAAGTGATGATTCATGATGATGAATCAGTCAAATTGGTAAAATCAATTATGATGGTACACTTGGATAATTAAAATAATTATTTGGTGTGCTAAATTAAGCTTTTATAATCAATAACTCTATAAACGAGTCAAAGCACAAGACCATCTGCTCTATACCATAATTCAGGAATTGGTGAGCACCAAGTTTAAGTATGTAAGATTTATGTCAATTTTTACTAAGATCGATCTCAAAATTTAATGAGATCATAAAGTAAGATAAGAATTTCAAGAAAGTTATAAGAATCATTGGAAGTTTGAGAATTCCAATGTTTTATACGTGTATAGTTAGTTATTATACACATTAATAATTACGCAAGGTTTATTATCACTGTTGTAATAATAATAACAATAATAATAATAATATATTATCATCATCATCATCATTGTTATTACTTGTTTATTATAATAATATATATATATATATATATATTATCATGTTTGAGACATTAATGTTATTATGTTAGATTTAAGAAAATTAAGTTTTGAGAAACAATTATTATTTCTTTTAAGGTGCTATGTTAAGGATTCAATAACAAGAATTCATTTTAGAAAAAAAAAAAATTCTAAAATTTCAGTACTTTATGTTAAAGTATGTTCAAGTTTACGATTATGTTTAAGTTAAGTAACGGCCATATAGGTAGGGTCGTTACATTTTCATTCCTATGGGTTAAAATCTCATTATTTATAACATTGTAGGTCTCATTTTAATATTTAATATACCTTTTAGAGTGAGTCTTACTATTTTATTAATAATGGTGTTATAGCCCAATGAGGTTGAATAGGATTATTATTTCATAATAGATTATATAATTAGGAAATTGACTCAAACAATGCAGACAATTACACGTATATAAACTAACAAGAATAACAGCCATAAACTAACGCAACTGGACTCGCACCTTCTATACATCTTCCCAGTTATTTTTGTTCCAACTTTTAAGCTCAACACAAAAAGATACAGAAAAAAAGAATATAATGAAACAAAATAAATTAAAGCCCAACGTGGAAATCAGCCACACAATGTCAAACGACATACAACTGGCTCCTAATTAGAATCTTCCATTTTATTTAATTAAAAAAAATTTTCTTTCCAAGACCCAGTCACATTTCCTATTAGAACTCGTATAAATCTTCGAACCTAAAACCTTGACCATACACATATTATCACACAACTAACAATATCTATCTATCTCCATCACAACCCAAAAATTGGACTTAGACCTATCTACCCCCAATATTATTCCTCTTTCTTTTTTAAACCCCTTCTTCTTTTCTTTCAAATTCACCCTCAAAAACTTGGCACTATTATTTGTGCATCAATATTATGGGAAATTATGTCTCATGTTATAACGCCCTGAAATTATTTTAATGTTATCGTAATGTAAATGATGAATTAGTGTGCCATAATTAATGTTTCAACGTTAATTTAATCATTTGGTTAAATTTTGAATTTTACGTTGTTTTGTTAATTTAATAAATTCTAATGATTTCTTATTGTTTTAAAATGTTGTTTTGAGTTTTAAAACACAACAATTTGTAAAATGTTAAAAATATTCCGTTTTACAAAACCGTGGGTGGCACATGATTTTCGCATAGTAAAACCGCCCAACATTTCTCTCTATTTATTCTCTCTCCTATTCCCCTCTCTTCACTCTCAGCTCTCACTCTCTCTCTCCTCCTCTCTCCCGTGTGAGGCTCTCTCTCTCTTTCTCTCGGTTTCTCTCTTTCTCTCTCAAATTTCTTTGAGATTTTTGAATCAAAATTTGAATCCAAGCTTCGGGTTAGCAAGAAGGAAGCTCGGGGACGAGATTTGACAACCAAGAACGTGGATTTAAAGCTTCGATTCGAGGTTAGTTTTGAAATTTCTAAACTTTTTCAAAATTTTCAATTTTCATGCATTTTTGAAATCTAAGTTTGTTTGAGCTTAGAAAACCCTTGATTTGAGTTAAAGGAACTTAGAACACCTAGAATCTAAGCTTGGATTGAAGAAAAATGGATTAGATTCAAAATTTTTCATTTTTCCTCATTTTCTCCCATTTTTGGATTTTTGGGATTTTTGTGTTCTATTATGTTTTTCTATCATCTATGATTGTTTTCCATACCTGAAATTTGAGAAAAACAGGTTAAAATCAAGATTTGGGTTTTGGGAGACCCAAAACCCATGGTTGAAAATTCTAGGTTTTTCTAGTTCGGCAGGCCGAACTACGTGTTCGGCAGGCCGGATTCAAAGGATTGGCAGGCCGGACTCATCCGTTCGGCAGGCCGAACTTGGAAAATGTCCGGTCGACTGGACCTGATTTCCGACAGGCCAAACTGCACAGTTTGGCTGGCCGAAGCAGGGCGTCTGGCAGGCCGGCAGAGCATGGAAAAATTTTGTGTTTTTCACCTGTTTTTACTGTTTTGAACCCTGATTGAAATTTCAACCTTGTAAAATGATTTTAAAGATACAAATGGCACACTAGGACATCATGAAACGGTTTAGTAATATAGAATGTCTCAAACAAGATATTGATCGACTTAGTGTGTATCTAGGATCATTCGTGGCTCCGCGGAGCTAACGTATAGTGGACCAGGATTACGGTGTGGGGCACCGACATGAGTATCAAGGTAGGACTTCTACCCTATCTTTGGTAACCTAGTTTCAAAATGATTTGGCTTTGGAAAGGGTTTTTATAAAAATGTTTTCAACGATTGATTAAAAAATGAGACTTTATCAGGTTATTTTTATTAAATGTGAATTGAAGTGAACTTCATAATAAACTTCATAATGAATGTTAATGAGAATATCTGGTAAATGGACTTTGTATGATAATAGAAATGAATATAAGGGCATGATGCCATATCAGAGATTGGGTCATGTAGCGATCGACCTTAGGGCCAGGTCCCGAAATCCAACTTGGCCACTACGGTGGTGATATCCTTATGGTTTGCCTAGGAAAAGAAAATAATACATTTCTGGTTGACCGAATAAACTGTTTTGGGTAAGAATAGATTTATTAAATTTATTTATTCAAGGTTTCTTTTAAATAATTCCCTGAATAGTGAGACTTTTCTTAAAATTAAATGATTTAATAAAATATAGTCCTACTGAGCCTTTCGCTCACATTTTCTTTGTTGTTTTTAAATTCCCCCCCTCTAGGTGGATTTCCTCTTAGGTTCAGAGAGGACTCAACAGACAGAACTCAGGAGCAATGAAGGACTAGTAGATTATTTGTATTAATTGAACAAGGCATGTAATGTTTTTAATTTTCTTTATGCTTGGACTGCAGGTTGTATTATTATATTGTCAGTACTATGTGTGTGCACAAGTTGTGAGTCAGTGTGACCCATACTCGCGGTTCTTTATTATTTTATTATTCGCTTAATGATTTCACCTGCTTAATATTTATGAATTCTTTTATAAAATGTTGTTTTGAAACTTCCACATTTTTATATATTTGACTTAACCCTTAAAATTCTTGATTTTAATTAAATTCCTCTTTTAATTAATTTAAATAATCTACCATGTCACCTCCCGTACTCTGGGGCGTGACACATGCACTCTTACAATGAAACAACCAGCCTGCCGAGCAGTAAAAGGGATCTACCCTGGCGGCGAAGTCTGGAAGTTCGATGAGCCGGTAAAAGCTGCTGAACTAATGCTCGAGATGCCGAACTTCTTTGTCGTCAACTCTCGCTCTCTCCACATCGGAAGAAGATTTTCTACCCTGAATGCCGACGAAGACCTAGAGATGGCCAATGTCTACTTCATGTTTCCCATGCAGAGAGTGAATTCTGCTGTCACCGCCGCCGACATGGCCACTATGTTCCTTGTTGCAAAGAAGGGCAATTTCGGGAGGAAAGAAGAGGATTTTACCAGCAGAGGCCAGCGAGGCCGAGACGGTTGAGAATTTGCGAAAAGATGTTCATTTTGCTTGCAGTGACGGCTACGGTGTCGACGCCAAAGTTGAATTTGGATGACATCGAGGACTTCTCGACGCCAGAGTTCATGCATAGATTGTCAATGAGTAGGTCTAAGAAGCCATTATTGGAGACTATAGTGGAATAATAATGATTAGAAAAACCGGCGTTTCCTTAAGTTGCTGATAAGGAGAGTTGGTTTGTGAAGTCCCTGGATCTCTCTCTCTCTCTCTCTTTTGGTTTTTGATTTAGCAAATGATTAACTTAGTGTAGATATAGAAGTGATGTTAATTGGGAACTTTTGATGCTGGATTTGGAATTGCTAGTTGCGAAAGACTTGAATATGGTAACATTAATATGTATACCTGGATCATATACAATTAATTTGATTTTTGTTAATCAGAGGTAAAGTTTCTTTACAAAGGGAAGATGATTTTTGTTTTTTTTTTTGTGGAGTATCTCTCCAAGCTAGCTGCATTATCGCTTTTTAGCTTTCTCATCTGGTCTGTAATTGTGGCTCATAGACGTGCTGAGCACAACTCAAGTACATAACTACGCCCAAGGAAAACAAATAAAATAATAATAATAATAATGGCTCAATTTGAGAATAGTTTGTACGATATTGTTTTTTAATTTTATCATTTTACGAAAAATATTGCAACATACTACGTTTAATAAATATAAAGACATTATTATTTTTAATATTTTAAGTTAGAATTTGACAAATATGAGTTGTTAAGAATGTTTTGGTCTTTTTAGTTAGAAGAAATAATTTAGATAAAAAAGAGAAAAGAAAATAATAGAACACAATAATTATAGTAGAAAATTCTAAGGTTTACATTTTCACGCTTGTAGTAAATATATTATTTGTTGAGGGTAAGCTCGGCGCCACCACCGAGGACCTTAACTTTGGTGGTTGGCTATTAAGCTTGGCAGACCCTGAGGAAGCTTGCTATCGGCCCCCGATGCTTTATACTTCTTCCCAAGGTGCCTCTCAGGCATCCAAGGCTGCGCCCCAAGAAGGCTGCCACCTCGGGATGTACGGTAGCTCGGGTCGAACCAACATTACTCATAAATAGGCTGTTACTCACCATTATAGGCCAACACAAGGTAGATACATTGTCGTCTGATAGAGTCAAATCCATTGGGTGATGGGCGCGATACTTGTTACCTACTGCCTGACACACCTTGATGTGACACCCGGGTGGTGGGCAAAACCCACCTTACACCCGATCCAAGTTGTGGCCTATAAATAGGATGCATTTATGGCATTCTAGAGAGAGACTCCTTCTACACACCTAACTAGCTACCGACCTCTGCCGAGCAATACCTGCCTTGAGCATCGGAGAGCCCTTGTCTATTGACTAACCCCTCTATCTTTTTTGAAGCATCCCTCCTCTCGTAGGTGTGCACTTCCGGGCAGAGGCGAGCCCAAGGAGAGGTCAGACCGTGCGCAGCCGCACACGGGTGTTGATCCGATGTCGGACAATGGTAAGCATCAACATTTTGGCGCTAGAAGGAGGGCACCTATGCCTTCATCCAAACTTCAGCTACATCACCTCTTGACTCCCGAGATGACGACTCGAGGTAACGCCAGAGATGACACAGACCGACAGGAGGGGTCAGGCGATGCGAGAAATAGGAAACCAGCCACAGGCCGGCCTAAAGGCCATCCTCGAACCGCGAGATCTCAGTCAGGGGGCAAGGAAGCACAGCGAGGGCAGAGCCGGTGGATGCCCCAGCTGCCCAAGATCCGATCCGGGAACTTACAGACGCGGTCCAGATCCTGACTCAACAGCTCGCGCAGCAGGCTCAGCATCAAGCCTCACCAGCCCTGCCGCCCCTAGCCCAGGTTGACCAGGCTGGGGGTCGGATAGAGTGAAGTGCAGCCAACCTTGAAGAAGCCCAATCCGAGCAGTCTGTAGGATCCACCAGAGGAATCCCAGCTGATAATAGGATAGTTCAGGAACGTCATCTTGGGCGCCAAGCGGCCCGTGCCCCCTCACCACAAGGCTCCCGAGCCTCGGTGTTTGACCGGCTCGGGTCTCAAGGAGTAAACAGAAACCGTCACGCTGGAGCCGGAGGCCGTGTTGAGGGTGGAATACCCTATAGGGTCAAACTGCCTGAAGACACCAATAGCCGCCAATTTTGGGCACTACAGCAACAAATCGACGAGATCCTGAAATTGTAGATTTGGTCTAGATGAGACAGGAGCTCAGGACCCACCTTTTCTGGATAACATAATGCGGGCGCCCATAACACCAAAGTTCAAGGTCCCGCAGATCAAGTCTTATGATGGGACCACAGATGCTGATGAGCATGTCGAACTCTTCCGAGGACACATGCTACTGCAGAACGCCAGCGACGTGGCGATGTGCAAAGCCTTCTCACTTACTCTTACGGGCCCTGCTCGACAGTGGTTCTGACGACTTGAGCCCTGGATCAATTTCTTCTTTTCGGCATCTAGCCGCCGCCTTCTCTTCAGCATTTTCCACCACCAAAACGCAGAGGAAATAGATAACATGTCTGTATGCTATTAAGCAGGGAGACGGCAGCGTCAGGGATTATATTAACCAGTTCACCCGGGCAACTCTTGAGGTCAAGCACGTCGAAGACGAGACCCTCAAGCACATTTCTGTAGGGGGTCTCCGAGATGAAAAGTTGACCTGGTCCTTGGCCTTTGAGCAGCCGAGCACGTTTTCCCAAATGCTCGGGTATGCCCAGAGACACATGGACACTGCCAAATACATGAAAAGCAGTCAGGAAGAGGCTGGCCTGAGCGGAACAAAGAAGGATAAGCAGCAGAAAAAGGCACCAAAATAGAGCAGCGTCGAGCATGCCAAGAAGCAAAAGAAAGAGAAATCCGAGAAGCCAAAGGGGCCGACCAGTAAGTTTCAAAGCTACACACCATTGGTGGCGACCATCGATGAGGTGCTCGCCCAGGTTAGTGGCAAAAATTTGCTAACACCACCACCCAAGCTCCAAGGGAGCAGGGTGAAGCGAAATCAGTCAAAGTTTTACGAGTTCCATAAGGATGTGGGGCATACCACTCAGGAATGCATCCAGTTGAAGGACCAGATAGAAAGACTGGTCCGAGAAGGTCTTTTACAGGAATTTATGGAGCGGGTTATAACCCCAAGGTCTACGTTGGGAAGGAATGATTCGTTGGGCCGAGACGTACAGAACCGACCCAGGACCGACAGTGGAAACACCTCGGATCCCCCAAATATTGTTCACACGATATTCGGCGGGCCTGTTACTGGGGACACATCAAGTGGGCAGTGATCTTATGTCAGAGAAGCTCGACGGATCGAACGGGGTGAATTCATAAACATGTCCGAGCACATCAGCAAGATATGTCGTCAAGAAGACACCCCGATCACTTTCACCGAGGAGGAAGCAGATCGATTGATGCACCCCCACAACGATGCCCTGGTATGTGAACTGCCCATCGCCAACAATGTAATGCGGCATGTCTTAATCGACAACGGCAGTTCGGCTGACACCCTCTTCAAACAGGCTTTTGACAGACTGAAGATAAGCAATGCCCCCTTGGTCCTAGTCCGGACCCCGCTTTACGGCTTTGCTGGGAAATGTGTCTGAGCAACCTGGAAAGTCAGTTTACCGATAACTTTCAAAGAAGGAGCCGCTAGGATCACTCGGGTAGTCGACTTTTTAGTTGTCGACAAATCCTCCTAGTACAATATCATCATTGGCCGGCCGACGCTGAACAGCTTGAAGGCCATTGTTTCAACATACCATCTGGCCATGAAATTCCCGACCGACGGTGGCGTTGGAGTGATACGCTCATCCCAGGTGGACTCTCAGACTTGTTACGCTAGTGCTGTTCGAGCAGCCTCAGCTCTGCACCATGGCATCCTGGCCGTCTATTCGGTCGACGAGACCGATCTCCCGAGAGACCCCGGGTCGAAGATGTTGGCAGACCTGGACCCCAGGTTGCCCTGAGGAAGAGGTAAGGGCCACTCCGGTCGAAGACTTAGTGCCGTTCTCCCTAAATTCTGAAAGGCCTGAACGCACAGTCCAACTCAGATCACAGCTGTGACCTGAGATCCAGGCCGACCTAGAATGCCTACTTTCTGAATATCGCGACGTTTTTGCATGGTCTCATGAGGACATGCTCGGCATTGATCCGAGCATTATCAGCCATCGGCTCAACGTCCAACCTGGCCACAGGCCGGTGATAAAAAATGAAGGGCCTTTAACCTAGAGAGATATGCTGCAATCAACGACGAAGTCCAAAAACTCCTCAAGGTTGGATTCATCGGAGAGGTCAAATACCCATAATAGTTAGTGAATGTTGTCCTCGTCAAGAAGGCGAACGGCAAATGGCAGGTCTGCATTGGCTACACCGATCTCAACAAGGCCGTGCCCGAAAGACTGCTTCCCAATTCCTTGGATAGACCAGCTCGTCGATGCCACGACCGGCCACGAGCTTCTAAGCTTTATGGATGCATACTCCAGGTACAATCAGATAAGGATGGCCGAGGAAGACCAAGTCAAAACCTCCTTCGTTACCGACTAGGGCTTGTACTGTTACGTCGTGATGTCGTTTGGCCTGAAGAACGCCGAGGCTACTTACTAATGCCTCGTCAATAAGATGTTTGCTCGGTTGATCGGGAAAACTATGGAGGTCTATGTGGACGACATGTTAGTAAAGTCTATCCAAGCAAAAGACCACATGGCCGACATCCAAGCTAGCTTCGACATTCTCCAGGAATATGGGATGAAACTCAACTCACCGAAATGCACCTTCAGCGTCAGCTCGGGCAAATTCCTCAGATTTTTGGTCAATCAACGAGGAATCAAGGTCAACCCCGTGAAAGCCCAAGCAATTATCGACATGCATTCTCCTCGGACTGTGAAGGACGTACAACAACTCACTGGCATGGTGGCTGCCCTGTCAAGGTTTGTCTCCCGGGCTACCGACAAGTGCCACCCTTTTTTCAAGGCACTTAAAGGGAGGTTTGAGTGGAGCAGGGAATGTGAAGAAGCTTTTCAAAGCTTCAAGACTTACCTGGCTACGCCCCCGCTCCTGTCCAAACCTTTGCCCTGGTGAAGCTTTAACCGCTTATTTAGCCATGTCAGAGAAAGCTGTTAGCTATGTCTTGGTCCGAGACGAAGACGGGATCCAAAGACCCGTTTATTATACCAGCCATGCATTCCAAGGTGCTGAGGAGTGGTACCCACCACTGGAGAAGCTGGCTTTTCGGTCTGGAAGCTGCGACCATATTACCAAGGCCATACCATTAAAGTCCTAACCAAGTTCCCTCTCCTGGCAGGTTTTCTAGAGCCCGGAGATATCAGGCCGAATGGCCAAGTGGTCGGTTGAGCTAGGCCAGTATGATGTGCATTTCGTGCCGAGAACGGCAATAAAAGCTCAAGTCCTGGCGGATTTCATAGCCGAATTCACAGAGGCCAGCAAGGCGACTCCACAAGTTGAGAAGTCACCCATTGAAGAGCCCAATACACCAAGCTCCAGCGAAGACAACCTCTCCCCGGGGCCAGACTGGACACTACACGTCGACGGCTCTACCTACGTAGACAGATCGAGGGCCGGGCTGATTTTAACGAGCCTGGATGGGTACAAGGTCATCTATGCCTTCCGGTTTGACTTCAAGGCCTCTAACAATGAGGCGAAATATGAAGCTCTGCTGGCCGGACTCTGAATCGCCTGAGATCTCGGCATCAACCGCCTCACCATCTATAGTGACTCAATGCTGGTGGTGCAGCAGGTCATTAGGAGGATTTCAGGCCCGAGCAGACTCGATGGCGGCATATTTAAAGGAGGCAAAACAACTGCTTGGGCAATTTAAGTCCTATTCTTTTAAGCAGATCCTCCGGTCAAAAAATGTAGAAGCTGACGTCCTCGCCCGACTAGCTTCTGGATTGGGCAGAAGTGACTTGACGTTGGTCCCCATCGAAAGATTGTCTAAGCCGAGCATCTTTAAGGAGGTCCTAAGCCTGGTCGAGGAGCCAAGAAGTACCTGGATGGACTCGATCATCTGATACCTGACCACAGCCGAGTTGCCAGACGACCGAGAAGAAGCAAGTCGGGTACGTAACGGCTCGGCCCGGTATTCGATGATCCGTGGGAAGTTATACCGGCGAGGCTATATTACGACATGCTTGAGATGCTTGGACCCCAAGGAGGCCGAGTATCTGATGAGTGAGATCTACGAAGGCCTATGGGGCAATCATTCTGGAGGACACTCTTTGGCCCAAAAGTGCCTCCAATAGGGATACTACTGGCCTACCATGCAGCAAGACTGCGGGAACTTTGCTTGAAAATGCCTTAAATGCCAACAGTATGCTAGAATTCCCAGCTCCCACACCGAGCCCCTCAATCCAGTAACCTCGGCATGGCCATTCACGAAGTGGGCCATCGACTTGATCGGACCCCTCCTAACGACCTGATCGCAATTTAGGTACTGCATCGTGGCAATTGATTATCTTACGAAGTGGATTGAAGTTGAACCCTGTACCAACATGACCGAAGCCAAGTGTACCCACTTCGTGTGGAAGAACATCATTTGCCGGTTTGAGATCCCGCACACCATTGTGACTGACAATGCCAAACAGTTTGAATCCTCGGGTCTACGTCGTCTATGCGAGAAGCTCGGCATTAAGAAGGTCTTCTCCTCCCCGAGCTATCCGCAGAGTAATGGCCAGGTTGAGGCCATCAACAAGACAATCAAAGATAACCTGAAGAAAAAACTTGAGAGGCTTAAGGGTGCATGGATTTATGAACTACCCCAGGTGCTCTGGGCATACCGAACAACTGCCCGAACAGCAACCGATGAAACATCAGTTTTCCCTCATTTACGGGGCAGAAGCTGTCATTCTAGCCGAAGTGGGATTACCGAGCTTTAGAGTTGAATAGTATGAGGAGACTCTGAACACGGAGCTGATGATGGCCGAACTCGACCTACTGGAGGAAAAAAAAAATCGAGCAGCGATTCGTAACACTACTCGAAACCAGGTGGTAGCTTGGTATTACAATAAAAGGGTTTAGCCTAGAAGCTTTAAGGTTGGTGACTTGGTGTTGAAGAAGGTCATGATTCAACAACCCGGCCTCGAGTCCTTTGGTCTGAAGTGGGAAGGTCCGTTTAGAGTCGAAGACATCGTACGACTAGGCACGTATAGGTTGACTGACATGGAGGGGAATCAGCTCGGACATCCATGGAATGCCGAGCTCTTAAAAAGATTCTATTGTTAAAATTCAGAGCCAGACTCCTTTTTGACCTCTGGCCACAATTCTTTTGTAACTAGACCTGCTGAATAGGGCTAGAAAAATCCATGTACATATCACATTAATGGAGTACAACTTTCCTAATACCATTCCACTTGAGTAATGTGTTTAACGGAAAAGTAAATCCAAGATGCCACAACTCTAGCTCGGAGGACAAGACAATAACTCCCACCAAGGGAGAGTCATCCTTATTAAACCGGGCTGGGGGGCTGGTCGGTATACCGACCATAGGTCTGTTGCCTTTCAAAAAACCCTTTAAGTTGCTTGGCACAGTCCTATGCCCGACGAGTCCTACACTTGTAAAGCTTCTTTAAAGCTTAAGCAAGTCTAAGGGGGCAACAAGGTAAGGGTGGTCATACACGCTATGCTCTACCCGACCGAGATTAGAAACCTAAACCTGCTTGGATTAATCAACCAAGTAGAGAAGGATAACTACTCGAATTAACTAAGACCAAAGGTGTTATTCACCTCCGCTCGAACAACTCGACACCGAGCCGAGATTGAAAGTTACATGCTCGGATTAACTAAGCGGGCAAGGCAAACTCGAGCCAACTCTATGGCTGTCGAGATAGCCGGTTCCCAACCTGGGACCCTCCCCGAGAAGCACCTAACTTGGACAATAATGGTTACTTGACACTAGATGGCAGTAACCGGATATCCGAAGAATACCTCGCATTGAGATGCACCTAAAGCTAAGACTGTTAACCCAAGGACACTCATACTTGGAAAATAATGTGGAATGTAAAGCAAAACAAAACAACATGCAAGAATCCAATAAGAGCAAAATGGGAAGTCTTTATTTATCAGGGAGGTACAAGGAAACCGGGCATCTCCCGAGCTCGAATACAAAAAAAGGCAAAAAGAAAAAAAAATAATAATACAAGTTCAATCGGCCTAGGTCTCACCCCCAGCCGCGTCCTCGCCTCCGCCTCTTACGATGCTCTGTTCATCCCCGTCATCATCACCGTCTACCACGACGACCTCATCTCTTCACCCTGTTGTTGCTCGGCATCGTCTTGGTCGGGCTCAACGATGATCGACTAGTCAAATCCTGCTGCCTCGGGGTGCTTCTCGATCAGGTAATCCCTGGAGGTCTGTCATGCCATGATAGTAGAGATCGGCATACTCTAAGGATGTTTTAAATTCTTCGACCGCACTGGCTAGGCGACTAGGGAGCTCGGTCACGAGGTGTTGGTGCTCCACTTGCAGGGTTGTAAGCTACCCCTCGAGCCGTGCAGCTTTATCCTCCTCCTCTCTGAGCTACCTCGCTACCTCCTGGGCCTCGGCCTTAGCCTTCCGAGCTTCCTCCTCGGCTCGTGAGAGGGATTCCTTCGCTCGATCCAGCTCAATACTCTTATCATTGAGCTTCTTGTCGAAATCCTGCATCCAGAGGAAGGTCTTCTTGTGCAATTCCTTCTCCTTGTGGACCTCCCTTATCCCGGTGGAGTGCACCATGTGCAGAACGGTGCTCACCTACAAGAAAAGGAGTCAGTCCTCGACAACATGATAAAAGGAAGCGAACTATCGTTAAGCTTGAATACTTATAGAGGCGGCGGCTCGGAAGGCCGTGTTGTAGAGACTTTGGAAGTCCTCCTCCTGGATGTTCATGAAGAAGTCATCCTGAGGGACCGCATCTCTGAGGTGCTCCAGAACAATGCCACGATAGTTCAGATGCCTTCTATGCACATCATCGGATGAGCCTCTGGCAGCCTCGCCTGCTGGGGTGACCTCTAGCGAGACTCTGGTCGGTTGTGGCGGAGGTGGCAGGACATGGACTAATGTGGAGACCTGCCCAGTATGGGTTGGAAGCTTGGGCCTCGGCGTCCGCTTACGCTTTCTCCCAGTGTCGACTGCCTTGCCCATCTGCTTCCTTAAACTTGCCATCTGGTCGCGTCTATCGACGTGGGAGGTCAGTGCCATCATTTCTGCACGAGGAAATGCAAAGTCAAAGCGAGGTCGGGATAAGAAAAAGATGACAGTAAAAATAAGGTTCTGAGCTGACCTTCGATCCGGAGTTGGCAAGACGGGTATAGGAGCCTAATCACGTCCTCGAGGTCCTCGTCGGCTACAGGTGGCCCCGCATTGAAGGAGCCACTGGACGAGTCCTTGAAACTGGACGTAGAAGGCTCCCTCGTCGGCCACCCAGACCGGGAAGTGCTTCGCCTCGGAATGTCTGCAGCACTCGAATGAGCAATTGTAACCTGCCTGGCCGCCCAGGCAGGACGGACAGCTTGGGGAAGACTGTTGGACTCCCCAAACCAGCCGTAACTGGATAAAGTGTCCTTCCTCAGAAGGAAGGACTGTTGTCTGGTCGATTCTGGCTTCTTGAACAGCTCGTCCACTGCCCTGATTACGCGGCTCGATGCCTAAGGATGCTTGGTCCAAACGTGCCCCTGCTCGAACGACCTCGGCACTTGCTGATCCTCGGGGACGGCCTCATCGGCTCAGGCTAGAAAGTTCCCCCTGGCGTAGAACCACTCGTACTTCCATAATTTGTCCAAGTCGGGGTTGCCCAGGATAAAATCCTTTTGGAAGCTGGTGAAGTAGTACCAGCTGGACTGTCGAGGAAGCTTCTTCATCTTGAATACTTGTTTGAAGGCCTCCTGCAGCATCTCGGTACTCCGGTGGTACTTCCATAGAATGTACATCCCGATCAGCGACCTATAGCTGTTCGAGTTCAATTGGGCCGGGCACATGTTGAAGTCGTTGAGTGCCCGACGGAGAAAGCGGTGCAACGGTAGACGTAGCCCAGCCCTGAAGAACTCAACATAGAGCGTGATGAATCCCTCTGGCGTGTCTAAGGGTAAGTCTCCCTCACCGGGGACGGTGAGAATCACATCGTCTGGGATGCCATACTCGACGCGTAGGTTCTCTAATCGTAACTCCATGATGGCACTCGTATAGCCCATCGCCGAGGTCTACCCAGGTCGGCTTACCCGATATGCCACCACACCCTGAACGTGGGTGACCTAGACCTCCTGCTCCATCTTCGGCTACTCTGCCTCTACCTCCTTGGCTGCATGCTCCTCATCAGGAGACGTCAACCGTGATCACCCCCGTGACTTGGACGAGGGCCCCAGCATTCTGACCAGAAGTGCTTGGACCATCCTCGCGGGCCCGAAGCTCGGCCCTCTCCCTTGGAAGAACTCAGGACGAGCCCGCTGTAGCCGCCCCTACATAAGGGTCTTGCTCCCTAGATGGCCTAATGAGCCTGCGCCCTGTCTAGCATATTTAAAAATTCCTGTTCGGGTACCATCTGGGAATCGACCCTCAGGATTTGCACTAGCCGACCGGCCCCGTCCCTGCCTTGGGGACGCTACTTCGGCGTCGGACTAGGTAGAAGAAGAGCTATTACTCTCTGCGCTACTGTCCCACTAGGAAACCTCTACGTTCTAGGAATCGGACAAATCACTCATTTTCACTCAAGGGAAATTAACTGCTAGGGTTTTCGGTAGCTCGGGAGATACGATCCTCGGCTAAATAACTTAAGCTCGGCAGCTAAAACTCTTCGGGCGTAAAAATTCTAAAAATGAAGTGCAAATTACAAAGAGGGTGGCCCTATTTATAGCCATTTTGGGCGGGAAACTCGAGCATGAAAACCCAGGAGGCGTAATTAATACTGCCTGATAGGCGCGCAGACAGCCGCGATGCGACACGCGTCCCCCGTCTGATCCGCGCGTCTTTTCACCTCACCCCGCTTTGAAGTGTCATTTGGCCTTCCTCCTTTGAGCCGACCTCACCCATTCAGCATAGTCCACCTGGCCGAACACCGACTAGGTGAACTAGGGCGCTAATGTTGAGGGTAAGCTCGGCGCCACCATCGAGGACCTTAACTTTGGTGGTCGGCTATTATGCTCGGCAGACCCCCAGGAAGCTTCCTATCAGCCCCCGACACTTTATACTTCTTCCTGAGGTGCCTCTCAGGCATCCAAGGCCACGCCCCAAGAAGGCTGCCACCTCGGGATGTACGGTAGCTCAGGTCGGACTAACATTTCTCATAAATAGGCTGCTACTTGCCATTATAGGCCAACACAAGGCAGATACATTGCCGTCCAATTGAGTCCAATCCATTAGGTGATGGGCACGACATTTGTTACCTACTGCCTGACACACCTTGATGTGACACCCAAGTGGTGGGCAAAACCCACCTTACACCCGATCCAAGTGGTGGCCTATAAATAGGATGCATTTATGGCATTCTAGAGAGACCTCAGTGTGCCGAAGAACCTTCGTAACCTGTGTAGAGAAGTAATGTTCTAGAAGAGCCTCAACCAACTGGTCTTCTTTGCTATTCTCTATCCACAACCGGAGTGAGTGTGGGCTCACACGTACAGCTCTTCCACCGGTGACTCTCCTTCCAACCAATAGAGAGAACCCAAAGCTAGTGCTCATGATTTATGAACAAAAGCTCTCAGGGAGTTTTTAGATGCTCACTAGAAGAGTATTACTCTTAATCTCTCAAATTGATCTGAGTAAATCATGAGACTCACTCCCTTTTTATACCTATTGGTCCTGGGGTTAGTCCATATCAGATTAGGTCTCAAAAACTCGAAACAGAATCAAGTTTGGATCAATATCTGATAAGATCCGCCTGAAAATGTGTAATCTTATCTCCCGCTGATCGGCAGGCTGAACATTATGATCGGCAGGCCGAACAGGCCAGTTCGATAGGCCGAACTCCCGAGAAAAAATCTCCACGAATCTTTTATTTTCCACCCAAGATTCTAAAGGATAAAGTCTCAGTTTTGATTCAAATAACCCAATAGAGAAGTTATCTGATCAAAACAAACTTTATCAAGATAATCTCTAAGAAAATAAATCAATTCACAATAATTCTATAAGTTTATCTTGTTCTAATTTGTCCAAAATTAAAACAACCGATAAACAGGCAAGAATTATCTGATCGCAATAATTCAACAAGTTTATCTTGAACTAATTTCTTACAAAATTAATTCAACCGATAAACAGAAATGAATTATTTGACTCTTACAAGTTTTAAACCAATTTGATAAATCCGACATAAGTCACCAATTATTAGAAAAGCACGCCGTGTCGTTACAGGATTTTTTGAGCTAGCAAAGGGGACCAAAATGGACCTATAAAGTTCAAGCTCATGATAATCATGAAACCCAATATCCTAGATATACATTTCACAATTATCAACTCCAACGCTACTCCACTAAAAGCTTGGAGCTGCACTCTCGGACTTTATAGAGTTACGAAGCTCGTGTAACTAAGTCTCCATGACATATCATAGTGTATCGTATCCCCATATGATCATCCATAATCAGCTTAAGGACAAGTTTTGTCTCACCTTCCTGATTATTTTTATCTTACGTTCCATTGTCTCACCATTAGAAAACTTACCATCCAAAGATAATATACCATTCGGTTACACCTATGTATCTAAATGGTTGAGCGCTCTAGTTTTCCAATTACAGGACAACGCATATAAGAGGATATCATTACTCCTAAAGAGGAGCTATGGATTCCATATCTATGAATAACAAGTCTACGCTATCAAGAGTGATGCCTCCAACGTACCGGTATGCATACCACTATAGAGATGTGGGAGTCACCCATTGGTACATCAAAAGATGCAAGTCGAGACAACAGACCCACTATTCATCTCAAGATTAAGATACAATACAAATGACTGTCTAAAGTGAATCGATTTGCCAAGATAGAAGTATTATTCCAAATCAATTCACTTTATGTCTCGATCCAACACATCGTCACCTATGACAACGCGCCAATGTTTCTATTCACAGAGTCCAACTCTGATGGTCAAGACAAACCATCTCCCAAAAGGGATATGGACAACATAACAATCTTTACATGAATAGAGCACCCAACTTTATTCCCTCGATTGCGGATCATATGTTTTAGACCATCACCTTAAGAATCGTGTCAACCGCATAATCATCCCATCATATGCCCAATTTTTAAGGTTTAGACTGACAGTCTCAGACTACTGTTTGCTTATCATACATTCAACAAATATGAACGTAAAGAGGACAAGATTTGGTATATATAAATGAATAAATTCTTTATTGATAAAAATGTCTCCAAAAATGTATTACATTTTTACTCCTTAGGGCATACATGTCTAACACATTTTTCGATTGTTTATCAAATTGTTTACCATGCTTAAAGGTGATGTTGCTCATGCATGCCGACAAACACAGATGTTACTTGCTCCTCCTTCACCACTTTTGATAAAAGACGTATTTTCTGCACTCCAAAAGATAAGGTACATCCAACTTATGCCTTCTTAGTTTATGACATTTCCAAGACGAGCAAAAATGTCGAGATCAAAATGATAGGCAAAAATATAGCATTATTTGGTATTGTCATGGTTCATTTTTTCATTTTATATAGACAAAACTTTGGATGATATAGCACATTTATCTTGTTTTAGTGTTAAAAAGATTATGTCATATAAGTTTTCAAATCATGTATCATTTTTGGTATTTGGTCAAACTTTTGATGGGAAAAAGGTGAGACTGAAACATGGTTGTGTGTGTTTGGATCGTTTGTCTCTTGATTTGGAGGTTGTAGTGTAACTATAGTCCTTTTCTCTTTGATGGTTATGTATTGGAAAGATGTTATGGGACACCAGGGTTTGTAAGGTTTTTGGATCCTCTGTTTTGTTTTACTTTAGTTTGGGTACTGATGTAATTATATTGTAGTTTTTGCTTCCCTGACTTTGTTTCTCATGGAGGATACCTTATCCTCTTGTATTTGATTCTGATCAATAAAGAGAGTTTCTTTCATATAGAAAAATAATTCTGAGACAAAGTTGAGATTTGTTTATGGATGAGGGTTCATTATGCTACAGCGACTTTAATTCCTACAAAAAAGGAAAAAAAAAACTTATATGTAAGCTGACCATCTCTGAGCACCTATGGGAGGAAAGATGATTGTGTCATTCAAGAATCCTGTTTTGACAAGTTCTCTTACAGCACAAACATGATGGTGCTTGTAGGTTTTTCAACCTAAGCGAGTTTATCTAGGATCGGGTTATTCATTTTATTTTCTTTTTCATTTCAAAGAAGAAAAATCTTTTCTTTGTCCATTTGATTATGAATCAAAAAATGAGTAATTTCTAGAATGGATACTTTTATTCCACGTTTAAAGATGAGTACAACCCAAGTTTATAGACTTGCAACTAGAAACAGGAAAATCATCTAATAATTTAAAATCTAGGGACTAACTGTATTTGAAAGCTTAAATCTCAAACCAACAGTTAACTAATTTAAAATAAGATATTCTAACCCCTAAGAATCCGAATATTAATTAGTTACAACTAACATCCAGAATTCTACACTCCCCCTTAAGCTAGGCTATAGATATCAATGAGGCCCAGCTTGGATATCATGTCTTCAAATGTTGGTCTGGACAAGGCCTTGGTCAAAATATCTACTGTCTGCAAGTCTATAGGAGTATAATTTAACTTGATGCTTCTAGCTTCTACCTTCTCCTTGATGAAATGATGATCGATCTCAACATGTTTGGTTCGATCACGGTGGACTGGATTCTTTGCACTCCTTATTACAGCCTGATTATCACACAACAGGACTCTTTCCTTCTTGGTTGGCACTCAAATCTTTTAGTAACTGTTTCAACCATAAACCTTCACAAATACCTTGAGCCATTGCCCTTAGTTCTACCTCGGTGCTACTTCGAGCGACCATGGATTGCTTTTTAATTTGCCAGGTGACCAAATTACCCCACACGTAAGAGCAGTAACCTGATGTGGATCTTCGATCTAAGATATATTCTGCCTAGTCTGCATCTGAGTACACCTCAATGTTCCTCTTAGAGCCTTTCTCGATAGCCCCTTGCCTGGAGTTTTCTTCAAGTTTCTAAGAATTTGATTCACAGCTTCCATGTGCTCTTCGGTGGGCTTATTCATAAACTGGCTTACAACACGAACTAGGAATGTAATATCCGGGTGAGTATGTGAGAGATAGATAAGCTTCCCTACCAGTCTTTGATATCTTCCTTTATCAACTGGGGAATTGTCCTCTTTTAACCCGAGCTTGCAATTAGCATCCATTGGTGTGTCTGAGGGTTTGCACCCTAGCATGCTTGTCTTTTCTAGTAAGTCAAGGACGTACTTGCACTAAGATATAGAAATCCCTTTCTTCGACCGAGCTAACTCCATTCCAAGGAAATACTTAAGAGTACCGAGATCCTTGATTTCAAATTCTCGGGCTAGAAGTAATTTTAATCTGTGCATCTCTTTGAAGTCATCTTCTGTGAGAATAATATCTTCCACATACACAATAAGAATGGCAAGCTTGCCCATAGATGAATGTTTGAAAAAGAGAGTGTGATCTGTCTGTCGTTGACCAAAGCCATGCCTCTTGATCACTTTAGTGAATCGATCGAACCAAGCTCGTGGGAATTGTTTGAGTTCGTACAATGAATTGTGTAGTCTGCACACTTTGTTGGCTTTATTGGCATTCTTGAATCCAAGGGGAATTTCCATATACACTTCTTCCTCTAACTCTCCATTGAGAAAGGCATTTTTTACATCGAGTTGGTGCAGTGGCCAATCGAGATTTGCTGCTAGAGATAAAAGAACTCGAATAATATTTACTTTGCCACCGGTGCAAAGGTCTCTCGATAATCAATTCCATGTGTCTGTGTGAATCTTTTTGCAACAAATCGAGCTTTATACCAATCTATATTGCCATTAGACTTGTATTTTGCACTGAATATCCATTTACACCCCACAATTGCCTTGTCTTCTGGTATCTTCACAAGCTCCCACGTCCCATTTTTCTTACGAGCATTCATTTCCTCATTTATTGCATCTCTCCATTCTGGTTTATCCATGGCTTCCTATACAGTGCGTGGAATTTCTTCCCTTGATAGAATGGTTACAAAGGTTGAATGTCTTGGAGATAACTTCTTGAAGGACACAAAGTTGTAAATGGGATGCTTTGTGCATCAACAAACTCCTTTCCTAACTACAACCGGGACTTCAAAGTCACTATTAGTATTCTCATTTTTAGAGTAAGAATTTGTATTACCTGGTGAAATTTCTGTGGTTACTAGGCCTAGATTAGAGTCTTGAGAATGTTGGAGAGGAGCAGAGGGCTCAATTGCTTGAGGTTTTGCTTCCTTGAATAGACAAGAAATTTAGGTGGTTTTTGCTGTGTTGGCTTACTTGGAGAGGGAATGAGATCATTAGAGTGTGTTTGACATTGATTTGGTTCGGTTGGTGTAGGTAATGGAGCTAGCACAGTAGAATCCGAGCTACTAAGTTTAGGATTTGATGGTTCTGATGGGGACAACACAGGATTTGGTAGCATGATTTCCCAAAAAGGATCTTGATTTTCGCCATTCTCCCCCTCAAGATGAGTTTTGAGAAAGAAGGGTTGGTGCTTAAAAAATGTAACATCCATTGACACATAGAATTTTCTAGTGATAGGGGAATAACATTTATACCCTTTCAGTGTTGCTGAATATCCCAAGAACAAACATTTTATAGCTTTAGGATCTAGCTTTAGGATCTAGTTTACTCTTATGTTGGTAAATATGTACAAATGCTGAACACCTGAAAATTTTGGGTGGAATGGTGGAAGTAATTCGTGTGTGAGGGAATATTTTTAGGAGTGAGATGATAGGTGTTTGAAACTTTAGGATTCTAGATGGCATTCTGTTAATGAGGTGTGTAGTTGTGAGAACTGCTTCCCCCAAAAATATTTAGGGACATTGGATGTAAACATGAGGGATCTTGCCACTTTTAGGATATGTCTATTTTTCCGTTCGGCAACCCTATTTTTTTGGGGTGTTTCTATGTATGAGCTATGATGAACAATTCCATTTTCAAATAAATAATCCCCGAGAATGGAGTGGAAATATTCTCTAGCATTATTGGTTCTAAAAACTTAGACTTTTGCTTGAAATTGTGTTTTATCATTGAGTGAAAATTTTTGAATAAGTTGCCAGCTTCAAATTTCTCTTTCATTAGGAATAGCCATATAGTTCTAGAGTGATCATCAATAAATGAAATAAATCATCAGGAACTAGAGATATTTTTTTATTTTGGATGGTCCCCAGATATCATTGTGTATGACTACAAAAGAATGTGAGGTTTTATAGGGTTGTGTTGGATAAGAACTTCGATAGCGCTTAGACAATTGGCAGACTTCACGATGAAAGAAACTCACACTTTTATTATTGAATAAAGTTGGAAACATATATTTCAAGTATTGAAAGATAGGGTGGCCTAATCTATAGTGTCACAACATGATTTGCTCAAAAACTAAATCCCTATTGGATTGAGAAACTAAAGCAAAAGTAAGAGAACAACTTACAGTGTGAGGTTGTCTTTCAAGTGATTTGTCCACTTCCAGCAGATAGAGCCCTTTAAATTCTCTAGCATTGCCAATCATTTTCCCCGAATCCCAATCCTAAAATTCACAATGAGTGGGATAGAATTTAGTAATATAGTTCACATCCCTTGTGAGTATACTTTATAGAGAACAAATTGTATGATAGATGAAAGTTTTTGAGAGAAAGTGAGAGTTTTGAGAGTTTTTGAGAGAATATTGAATATTTATTATTTCTCTAAATGAAAATGATACATAGATGCTACATATATACTGGTACAGCGATTGGTTTTCCTAATCTAATAACAGGAAGAAAACTAAACTAGGAAAGTAAAAAAGCTGTCAAATCACAACCCATTAGATCAATAAATCCTAATTCTATAGCTGTCAATCAGCTAAAATATTTCCATGTTTAGTCCCTAGAATCCGGATACTAACTTTGGAAGATTTTCAACACTTCCCTTCAAGCTGCATTGTAAATGTCATACAAACAAAGCTTGTGACTCAGTTCTTCAAAGTTAGTTCTTGGAAGAGCTTTAGTGAGAATGTCTGCTATTTGAGATTTTGTAGGAGTATAGATCAACTACATAATTCCTTTTTCAATCTTTTCTGAGATGAAGTGTCGATTGATTTCGATGTGTTTCGTCTGGTAATGGTGCACAGGATTCTTTGCAATACTAAGAGCAGCTTGGTTGTCGCAGAGCATCTTGATGGGTTTCTCACTTGATACTCTAAGTTCACTAAGAAGTCTCTGTATCCATATGCCCTCACAAATTCCAAGAGCAAGTGCTCTAAATTTAGCTTCTGCACTGTTCCTTGAGATAACAGATTTCTTCTTGCTTATCCAAGTCACAAGGTTTCCCCAAACATAGGAACAATATCTTGATGTAGATTGCCTGCCTAAGATGTCTCCTGCCCAGTCTGCATTTGAGAAGACTTCAACTTCACGACTCATTCTTTCTGTATAACAGACCTCTTCCTGATGTCATCTTGAGATACCTCAAAATCTTGTATACTGCTTCCATGTGTTCTTCTGTTGGGTTGTTCATGAACTGACTCACAAAACTAACAGAAAAATAAATATCAGGTTGTGTATGTGAGAGGTAGATTAGACGTCTTACAAGTCTCTGATATCTCCCCCTATCAACTGGTGCACTGTCTTTCTCCACTCCTAGCTTCTTGGTTGGGTCCATTGGAGTGTCAGCAAGTTTGCATCCAAGCATGCCTGTCTCCTTGAGTAAGCCTAGAACATACTTACGTTGAGAGATGAATATCCCCTTCTTGGACCGTGCTACTTCCATACCAAGGAAGTATCTGAGATTACCAAGTTCTTTGATTTCAAATTCCCTGGCCAGGAGTCCTTTCAATCTCAACAGTTCTTCATAGTCACCTGTTAGAATGATATCATCCACTTACACAATTAGTATGGCTATCTTCTTTTTTGGAGAGAATTTTACAAACAGTGTGTGATCGGCCTGACATTGGGTGTATCCATGCCTCATAACTGTCTTTGCAAATCTATCAAACCAAGCACGAGGAGATTGCTTGAGTCCGTATAGGGATTTTCTAAGTTTGCACGCTTGGTTGTTGTTGAATGAAGTTTCCAATCCTGGAGGTATCTTCATGTACACTTTTTCTTCCAAATCACCATTTAAAAAAGCATTTTTGACGTCTAGTTGGTGTAATGGCCAATCTAGGTTTGCTACGATAGAGAGGACTTTGATAGTATTGAGTTTGGCCACTGGAGCTGAATGTTTCTTGGTAATCTATTCCATAGGATTGAGTAAAGCCCTTAGCAACAAGACGAGCTTTAAGTTTCTCGATGCTGCCATCAGCCTGATGTTTGACAGTAAAAATCCACTTACAACCAATAGGCCTTTTTCCAAGTGGAAGTTCTGAAATCACCCATGTGCCATTTTTCTCCAAGGCCTTGATTTCTTCATAAACTACCTTTTTCCATTTTGCATGTTTTAGGGCTTCCTCAATGGAGTTAGGGACCTGCACATTATCAAGAGTCGAAACAAACACTTGATAGGATGGAGATAGTTTACCAAATGAGACAAACTTATGAATAGGATGTTGTGTGCATGTTCTTACACCCTTTCTCAGAGCAATCGACATATTTGAGTCATCGGAGATACTTTTAGTCTCGGGATTAGAATTTCCCTTACCTGAGTGAATTTGAGTAGGTTTTGGACTTGGTTCAGGCTCTTGGACAAGTGTAAGAGGAGTTGAGAGTTCCATTCTTGTCATAGGCCTTTTCCTCTTAACATAGACACGAAGCTTCTTATTTTCAGTTTGTGGTGATTTAGGTTGATTGGGAACCGGTGAAACTAGAGTTTGTGGTGGCTAACTCTCTATTTGTATATGATCAAGGGTGAAAGGATGGATGATTGGATCAGGCTGAAATGACTCGACAGAGGGCTATGGAGGATAAAGAGGTTGGATTAAATGACTAGGATGAGACGGCTGTAGTGAAAGTGATGGAGAATGACCAGGATGAGGCTCCCAAAGCTGATATTCCCTCATGTTTTCCCCCTGAATTTCAGTTTTGGGGTAGTAGGATTGGTGTTCAAAGAAGGTCACATCCATTGAGTTGTAGAATTTTTGGGTAGTGGAGAATAACATTTGTAGCCTTTTTGATTCGAGGAATGCCTAAGAAAGATACACTTGATGGATTTTGGGTCCAGTTTGTTGTGGTTTTGCTGGTGTATATGAACAAATGCTGGGCACCCGAACACTTTTGGATCTAAGGATGAGATGAGTTTGGTATGAGGAAAGTGTTGGAGGAAGGCTTGATAGGGAGTTTGAAATTTGAGAACTCTGGAGGGCATTCTATTGATGAAATATGCAGATGTAAGGACAGCTTCTTCCTAGAAAAATTTTGGAACATGTGTAGAAAACATGAGAGATCGGGCAACTCAAGTAAATGTCTGTTTTTCCTTTTTGCTATCCCGTTTTGTTGAGGAGTATCAACACAAGAACTTAAGTGAATTATGCCTTGTCCTAGGAGATAAGTACCCAGAACAGATTTCAAGTATTCTTTGGCATTGTCAGTTTTAAAGACTTGAATCTTGGTTTGGAATTGTGTTTGTATCATGTTGTTGAAGTTTTGGAATATTTGACCTATTTTTTATTTTTCTTTCATGAGGAATATTCAGGTCAGCCTAGTGTGATCTTCAACAAATGATACAAACCATCGAGTTCCTGTTATATTTTTCACTCTTGAGGGACCCCACACATCACTATGAATCATGGCAAATGGACGAGATGGTTTATATGAAAGACTAGTATAGGTGTTACGAGTATGTTTGGAGAATTGACAAATTTCACATTTGAAATGCTTTGGATTTTTACCGATGAACATTGAAGGAAAAAGTTTATCTAAATACATAAATTTAGGATGACCACGACAATAGTGCCACAACATAATTTCACTATCTTTATTGACATAGGAATTTAGAACAAACTGACTTTTAAAAGAAACACCACTTGGAGTTTGAGCTTGTCCTCTTAGAGGAGTATGGTCCTTGAGGAGATAGTCCTAAACACATCTCAGCACTGCCAATCGTCTTCCCTAAATCCAATTCCTGAAATTCAGACAAGTTTGGGAAAAACTTAGTTACACAATTCAGATCACGAATCAATTTACTAATGGAAAGTAAATTGCAATCCAACTGGGAACATGGAGAACAGAATTTAAGGTTAGATCCTTGGTAATCTTGACTGAACCAATTCCCTCAACTTTGGATAATGTACCATTAGCAATTCGGACTGTAGAGTCTCCATTGCATGGACTGTATTTGTAAAATGTTGTTGCATCTCTTGTCATGTGATCTGATGCTCCTGAATCAATAATCCATGGTTTTGTGTGCCATTTGTCAACCATGAGGGCCAATGAGGAATTACCTTTCTAAGCTAACATGCTGGTTCCAGACATAGAGTAACTCGATTGAGACTGAGAACCAAAGACTGCATTTTGGCTGAAAAGTTTTTGCAGAACCTCAAGTTGCTCTTTGGTGAAGGGACTTGATTCAATTGTGACTGAGTTGTCATCCGAGGTGGCTGCAATGTTGGCACAGTTTTCTTTGTTATTGGATGATCTTGATGGCTTCCAATCAGCGGGTTTGCCATGAATTTTCCAACAAGTCTCCTTGAGATGTCCAAGTTTGTGGCAATGATCACACCAAGGTCTCCCTTTCCTTTGTCGATTTTTATTATTACTTGGTTGTGGTCCTCGTACTGCCAGGGCAGATCCTTCAAGGGCTAAAGTGGAATTTTGGGATCCTTCAAGGATGATCTACGACTGCATCCGGGGGGGCGGGGGGGGAGGGGGGCGATGTACAGACTTTTATGGACTTTGTATAGACGGCGATGTATGGATAGGATTGTACGACGGCTATATGGGACAGATTGTATGACGGGGTGTACGGACGGCAATGTACGGACAGAATTGTACGTCGGGGCTATAAGGGGGGGCGCGATGTACGGACAGACTGTATGATGGTTGTATGGACCGAGACTGTACGGGGGATGCATGGTGGCGGACGGTGCACGAGGTGGTTACGAGCAGCGATTGTGTACAGACGTAGTTTTAGCCCTAGGATTTTTAGGTAATCAGAGGGCTCTGATACCATGAAAGTTTCTGAGAGAGTGAAAGTTTTGAGAGAGTTTTTGAGAGAATATTGAATATATCTTATTTCTCTAAATGAAAATGATACATAGATGCTCAATATATACTGGTACAGCGATTGGTTTTCTTAATCTAATAACGAAAAGAAAACTAAATTAGGAAAGTAAAAAAGCTGTCAAATCAGCCCATTAGACCAATAAATCCTGATTCTATAGTTGTCAATCAGTTAAAATATTTCCTTGTTTAGTCCATAGAATCCGGATACTAACTTTAGTAGATTTTCAACAATAGATTTGTCACAAATAGCACTTCTTGTAAAGTCAGGTTCTTTGAAACAACAATAGAGCCTTTGCCTGCCACTGTTGAAATCGATCCGTCTGCTATTCAAACTTTGAATCCCTTTGGATTGGACTTGTATGTGTCAAATAACAACCTGTTTCCCATCATGTGATCCGATGCCCCTACGTCTGATCCAGGGTGTTACTTGTTTGATTTTCACATTTAGGCCACTTAGGAATTTACCTTTTTGGGCTATTGTTCCGGTGCGAATGACTGATTGATAAAGGGAACCTTGGTCGAACATCTTCTATAGTAAGCTGAGTTGTTCTTCGCTGAACAGGTTCTCTGTAATAGATTGCTCTTCTCTGGCAACAACAAAGTTCTTCCCTTCTCGATTTGGTTTCGGAAATTGATCATGGTTATTGTTCAATTTCAAATGAGCAGGCTTATTGTGAATTTTCCAACAAGTTTTATTGAGGTGCCCTGGCTTGTGACAATGGCCGCACCATGGTCTAGGTTTCTGTCCCTTGTTGTTTGAGTCTTGGGGATTCTGCATGTTTGGTCCTTGGGTGATGAGGGCTTATCCTAAGATAGTATTTGGGGCTGAATTGTCTCTCAACATTACCTTCTTTTTTGCTTTCCTCCCTTCAAACTTTTGAGAAGGCTTCACAGATCGGTGGCAGTGGTTTTGTTGCAAGGATTCTCCATCTGACTTCATCGAGGCTTTTGTTGAACCCTACTAAAAAGGCAAAAATTCTTTCATGTTTGACAATTTTTCAGTAGCTAGCATTGTCTTCGGTGCAATTGCATTTGAGTTCCTCAAACATATCCAGTTGCTGCCAGTAGCGAGAGAGTAGGTTGAAATATTGAGTAACATCCATCTCCCCCTATTTGAGATCACGAAGAGTGTTTTGTAATTCAAAGAGTTTGGCTGTGTTTCCATTGTCAGAATAGGTCTGCCTTGCAGGTTTCCAAATTTCCTACGCTGTGTTGTAGAATAGAAAAGTATGCCCTATTTTATTTTCCATTGAATTAATTTGCCTGGACATTATGAGGTTGTTTTCTGATCTCCATACTCAGTAATTTGGTGACTTCTTTTTGCGGAATTTCCTTTTTACCGGTGAGGTAGTCGTCCTTTCCTTATCTGGAGATATACATCAGCATGGATTGAGACTATTGAAGATAGTTCCTCCCGTTGAGTTTGTAGCCAGTGATGCGAAGACCCGAGTTATCAACGCCTCCATTGACGCCAAAATGGCAGAAAGAAGGCCTTGTGTTGTCGGTTGTAGAATTGGTTCCTTTTTCACCAGTTCTGGGCATTTTTGTCATGGCTGCCTATCTTGGATATTTCTGCTCTGATACCGTGAAGTAGAAAATGAGTAATTTTTGGAATGGATACTTTTATTCCACGTCTAAAGATGAGTACATCCCAGGTTTATATGTTGGAAATTATGCTCAATTTATGTTGGTGTAAAATATTTTAGGTAAGTATTAGCTGTATAATTTGGTACTGATTTTAGGCAGATTTAGGTGCTATATTAACAAAAAGTTGACTTAGGATTTGTCTCTAATTTTGGGCTACGATTGTTGTACTTTATTACCTGTATTTTCTATTGATTTTTGTTTTGATTGTATTTAGCCTATAAAGGTCAGGCTACTCTGTACTGTAAGTGTGCGAAATACAAAAATATTTTTCCAATTTCTCTGATATGGTACCAGAGCTGTCTAGGTAATCTTCTTGGGAAAAATATTTCATCACCAAAAAAACTCCTTAAGCTGCTTGTAAGTTTGGCCCTCAGTAGAAAATCGAGTTGTTGGAAGTCACACAAACCAGTCCCCAACCGGAGTTCATAGTCTAGCAAAATGTTCCAGGCGATCTACAAAATGTTCAAGCTGCGTATAGGTTGAATGGAATTGTCGTTTAAGGAAGCAGAGACGATAAGAAAGAAATATGAAATTCTTCTTATTATTATTGAATCAAAAGGATGGTACAAATAAATAGGAGAAGTAAGGAGTGATTCTAGGACTATTTTTAGGACCTAAAAAACAAGATTTCTCTAACTTCCTGATTCTTAGTGATTCCCTATTTTATTCAAATAATAATAACAAAAATCCCTGATTTGTCGACACTCCCCCTCAAGTTGGCGCAAAGAAGTCAATCATGCCTAATTGGCCAACTTGAACTTCAAACGGCTGCCTCATCAGGCTCTTGGTGAAGATATCTGCTACTTGCTTCGAAGTGGGAACAAAGGGAGTACAAATTATCCCTTCTTTGAGTTTCTCTTTTATAAAATGTCTGTCGATTTCAACGTGTTTTGTCCTGTCGTGTAGAACCGGATTATGAGCTATGTTGATGGCTGATTTATCGTCACAGTACAACTTCATAGGAAGACTAACTAGCCTTTTAATTTCTTCTAACACACGTTTTAGCCAGAGAATCTAACACACTCCTTGAGCCATTGAACGAAATTTAGCTTCTGCACTACTTTGGGCAACAACATCTTGTTTTTTACTTCGCCAAGTAACTAAATTACCCCATACAAAAGTACAGTAACTAGAGGTTGATCTTCTATCAATGATTGAACATGCCCAATCAGCATCAGTATAGACTTCAATTCCTCTATTTTCATTCTTACTGAAGAACAAGCCTTTTCCTGGAGTAGCCTTTAAATAACGAAGGATTCGAAACACAGCTTCGAGATGTTCCTCACAAGGAGAGTGCATGAATTGACTTACCAAGCTCACAGCAAATGCAACGTCTGGTCGAGTATGGGATAAATAAATTAACTTCCCAACTAAACTTTGATATCTACCAGTGTCCACAGGAACTCTACCTTTCACTTCTCCAAGTTTCACATTGGCTTCTATTGGAGTATCGGCTGGCTTACATCCACTCATACTAGTTTCCTTTAGGAGATCCAAGATATACTTTCATTGTGACACTGTTATAGCTGTCTTTGATCTTGCCATTTCCATACCCAAGAAGTATCTTAGTTGCCTCAGATCCTTGATCTCAAATTCCTTGGCTAGATTCTACTTCAACCAGCTCATTTCTTCTTCATCATCCCCTGTCACAATTATGTCATCCACATATACGATCAAAATTGAGATTTTATTTCTAGAGGAAACTTTAGTAAAGAGAGTGTGGTCTGCCTGTCCTTGACTATAGCCTTGACCTTTCACAAACTTCGTAAACCTCTCAAACCAAGCTCTAGGTGATTGTTTAAGGCCATATAGTGACCTCTTAAGTCTGCATACTTTGGATCCAAATTTCTTAGTAAAACCATGTGGTGCTTCCATATAGACTTCCTCCACAAGGTCTACATTAAGAAAGGCATTCTTCACGTCTAGCTGATTCAGAGACCAGTCAAGATTTGATGCAATAGACAAAAGTACACGAACAGTGTTTAGTTTTGCCACTGGAGAAAAAGTCTCAGAATAATCTATTCCATAGGTCTGTGTATAGCCTTTAGCTACTAGTCGGGCCTTGTATCGTTCCAGAGATCCATCAGAATTATACTTCATAGTAAATACCCACTTGCATCCAACAGCCGTTTTCCCTTGTGGTAGATCATCTTTCTCCAAAGTAGCATTCTTCTCCGAAGCTCTCATCTCCTCAAGAATAGCTTCTCTCCATTCAGGAATATTTAGAGCTTCATGTACATTACTTGGAATAGACATACTAGAAACTTGTGAAACAAAAGCACGAAATTGGGGTGACAGATTGTTATAAGAAATAAAATTGGATATAGGATGCTTAGTACAAGTCCTAGTACCTTTCCTAAGAGCAATGTGAAGATCATCTAAACTTGAGGAATTTGACTCAAAAATACCTGAGTATTATTGTCGGGATTGATCGAAGGACTATTGACTTCATGATCCAACCTCTGGTCGGATTCTTGGTGGTGTTGCAAGACAGTGTTCATTTCCCCCTTTTTTCCTTGGTACTTCCTCGAATAAACAAGACCTTTCCATTGTTTTGCATGTACCTCTGTTGTATCAGGATTTTGATTCTGAGATGGCATTTTAGAAGACTCTTGAGTCTTTTCATTATTTAACTCATTTGTATTCCCTTTCTCATTTACTTTTAGCAAAACATCATTGCTACCACATTCAAAATCAATAGCCAAGTCAGAACCGTTTAAAAAAATATCTTCACTATGGTTCTTCTCCCCCTGAAGATGAGAAGTGTGATAGTATGATTGTCCTTCAAAGAAAGTGACATCCGTTGAAACAAACATTTTTTGCAGAATTGGATCAAAACATTTATAACCTTTTTGATTCATCGGGTAACCTACAAAAATACATTTATGTGCTTATGGATCAAGTTTGGTTCGTCTAAGGTCATGGTCATGAACAAATGCAACACTGCCAAAAATTTTTAGAGGGATGTTCATTATTAACCTCAAATTCAGAAAGCACTCATTAAAACATTCAAGCGGTGTTTTAAATCCCAAGGTTCTTGAAGGCATTCTATTTATTAAAAATGCTGCTGTTAAAACAGCTTCTCCCCAAAGATTTTTTGGAACTTTAGTTGTGAAGCTTAAGGCCCTAACTACTTCAAGGAGATGCTTATTTTTTCTTTCAGCCACCCCATTTTGTTGAGGTGTTTTGTTACAAGAACTTTGATGTATAATCCCTTTTTCATGAAAAAAAGTCCCTAATTCTTGATTAAAGAATTCTTTGCCATTATCACTTCGAAAAATCTTGATCTGAGTTTCAAACTATGTTTGAACCGTAGTATAAAAATTTTTAAACACACCCTCAGTATCAGATTTATTCTTTAGCAAAAACACCCAAGTAACCTGAGTATGATCATCAATAAAAGTAATGAACCAGCGTTTTTAGAAAAAGTTGCCACTCTAGAAGGACCCCATACATCACTGTGAATCATAGTAAATGGTTTTGATTTTTTGTATGGTTGTGGAAGAAAAACACACGATGATGTTTAGCTAATTCACAAACTTCACATCGAAAAATAGAGGCATTTTTATTCATAAATAGTTTAAGTAACAACTGTTTTAAATAATGAAAGTTTGGATGTCCTAACCTAAAATGCCATAACATAATCTCACTTTCACTTGAAACAGAAATAGAATTGAAACAGGTCTGGTCTTGTTTTCCACAGCTTGTACCGTTATTCAAGAGGTAGAGACCACCATCTTGTCTAGCATCCCCAATCGTCTTCCCCGAGGTTAAATCCTGAAATTTACATTGAGATGACCAAAAATTAATTTGAAAATTATGATCACGAGTTAATTTACTGACTAACAAAATGTTATAGGACAACTGAGGAATAGGAAGGACATCTTTTAAAATATGATAAGGAGAAATTATAATTTTCCCTTTTCCTGCAACAGTGGAATAGGACCCATCTGTTATTTTGACTTTTTGATTTCCTGCACAAGGAATGTAAGAAGAAAACAACTGCGAGGATCAGGTCATATGGTCGGTTGCTCCTGAATCTAATATCCAGGAGCTACTTGGATTGACACAGGTAAAGGTTGTGGTTTACAAATTACCTGAGTGGGCTAAAGAACAAGAGGCAGTAGATTTTCCTACGGATTGGGACTGAAGTAACTTGTATAGATGCTCCATTTGTTCCTTAGTGAAAGGAAGAGATTCTGAGGATGACTGCTGCCCCGAATTAGAATTGCTAGCCTAAAGAGCTTGAGTATTCCCTGATGTCCAAGTATCTTCATCGGATTTTTTCTTCAAATTTGCAGGCTTTCCATGGAGTTTTCAACAGGTTTCACGTGTATGCCATGGTCTCCGACAATGATCACACCATGGCCTTTGTTTGCCTCCCCGTTTTTCTCCATGTTGGTCGTTGTTGCGGGCTATAAGAGCTGACCCATCTTGATCAGGTTTTTGCTCCTCTACTCCCTTTAACATTGCTTGTCTTCGAGCCTCCTCGCTACGTACTTCTAAAAAGACTTCCCTGATGGAGGGCAGAGGTTTCCGCCCTAAAATTCATCCCCTAACCTCATCAAGATCCTTATTTGGACCTGCCAAGAAAACAAAAACTTGACCCTGTTCAACTTTTTTCTTGTATCGAGCACCATCAGCTGGATTCTCCCACATCTCATTCTCAAACATATCCAATTCTTGCCATAGAGTCATCATTTCATTATAATAGGCGGTAACCTCTCTTTCACCCTTTTGCATCCACCACAAATGAGTATTTAACTCAAATAATTGAGAATGATTCTCTAGGTCAGAGTATGTCTCTCTAACCGCCTCCCAAGCATCATAAGCTGTAGGCAGAAACATGAATGGCTTTCCCACTGTCGGTTCCATGGAGTTAATGAGCCAAGCGGTAACCATGGAGTTTTTCGATCTCCATTGCCGGTATTTTGGATCATCAGCGGTTGGGGGTTTGATTTCTCCATTTAAATATCCAAGCTTTCCCTTTCCTGTCAATTACCAAACGCACAGATTGGGACCACCCTAAATAATTCTTACCATTTAACTTATGGATGGTAATTTGAAGAGGGCCTTTGGCGATGTGTGTGATAGGAGAAGGCTGAGAATTTCCTTCAAAGGACACCGTTGGACTGGTAGTGGAAGACGTGGTCGAACTTGAGCCAACCATGGCAGCTTTGTAATTCATGCCGGCGCTGATACCATGTCGTTTAAGGAAGCAGAGACAATAAGAAATAAATCTAAAATTCTTCTTACTATTATTGAATTAAAGGATGGTACAAAAAAATAGGAGAAATAAGGAGTGATTCTAGGACTATTTTTAGGACCTAAAAAACAGGATTTCTCTAACTTCCTGATTCTTAGTGATTCCCTATTTTATTCAAATAATAATAACAAAAATCCCTAATTTGTCGACAGGAACAAACTATTTGAAATGGTCACAATTGGTTAGAACATTGTTGAAAAGAAAGGGAAAACTTAATCATCTTCTTGGAACAGGGCCTAAGGATGGATATCCAAAGTTTGCTGCATGGGATGAAGAGGATTCAATGGTCATGTCCTGGCTTTGGAATGCGATGGAACCCCAAATAAGTGATACTGTCAAGTTTTTGACAACTGCTAAAGACATATGGGAGGCGTTTAGGCAAACTTATTCAAAGAAGGATGATGCAGCCCAAGTGTATGAGATCAAGGTGAAACTAGGTGCTACAAAACAAGGAAATAAGACTGTAATAGAGTATGCTAGTACTCTGAAAAATTTATGGCATGAGTTGGACTACTATCGGATTCTAGAGATGAAGAGTAATGAAGATGCTGCTCTACTGAAGGCTTTCATAGAGAAGGACCGAATATACGATTTCTTGGCAGGACTTAATCCGAAATTTGATCCTGTGAGAATCAAAATCCTAGGAAAAGGGTTGTTGTCCTTGAATGAAACAATTGCAATAGCCCATCCTGAAGAAAGCAGGAGAGGAGTCATGTTGGAACCTCAGCCTATAGAAGGATTAGCATTAGTCACAACAGCTACCAGTGGACAAACCTCTGAGAAGAACTCTTCAACCACTACAGAAGACAAGAAATCAGAACAAAAAAAGACTGCTAAAGGGAACCTGGTATGCAACTATTGCAAGAAACCAGGTCACACCAAGGATACTTGTTACAAGCTACATGGAAGACCACAGAACATGAATCAACCAAACTAGAATTCTGGAAGAAAGAATTGGCAGCAAAAGGGACAAGCCCATATTGCTTAGACTAATGTCAATAGTACTAGTGATCAGTGTAATTTAGGCACCAGAAAATTCAATAAGGAAGACATTGATCGCCTTCGTTCCCTTCTAGGTTCTCTCAAGAAACCCTTAGGCGCTTGTTCATTAGCACTTTCTGGTATGTGTTCTGACTCTCATGAGTTTAGTGCCTCTGATAATGTTTTGACCCATCCTGATTTCTGGATAGTCGATTTCGGAGCAACCGAGCATATGACCAACTCATCCAAAATTTTCCCCTCATACAAACCATGTCCTAGCAATAGAAAGATTGCCATAGCTAATAGGAATTTAGTCACCATTGCAGGCCAAGGGGATTTATCCTTAGGATCTTCCTTGTTTCTTAAAAATGTTTTGCATGTACCTAAACTGACAACCAAGCTTATATCTGTTAAACAAATCACTAAGGAAATGAATTGCAATATCATTTTCTCAAATAATTCTTGTGAGTTTAAGGACCGTGCTACGGGGAAGACGATTGGGCATGCTACGGAAAAAGATGGTCTCTACCTTCTCGAAGCTAGGAATGAAAAAATGCAGACTGGAGTTGGTTGTTCTTTTTTTTTTTTGGTCGAATTCTTCCACAAATAAAGACAATTCTACTTCTTCATTTTTAGCTTGGTCATCCTGCCTTTAAAACTCTTAACCTTATGTTTCCTTCATTGTTTAAAGATGTTGATTTGAAACAGTTTCATTGTGATATTTGTGAACTTGCAAAGCACAAACGTGTTTCTTTCTCTTTGAGCAATAACAAATCATCAGTTCCTTTCTATTTGATACATAGTGATGTTTGATGTCTTTCACGGGTTGCTAATCATTCAGGGACACGTTGGTTTGTCATTTTTATATATGATTGTACACAAGTAACTTGGACTTTTCTCATGAGGCAAAAATCTGATATAGCCAACATCTTTCCAAAATTTCATAACATGATAAAAACACAATTTGGGGTGAGGATTAAAAGAGTGAGAACCGAAAACGGAAAAGAGTATTTTAACTTAACCCTATCACCCTATTTCTGCCAGGAAGGAATAATTCATGAATCCTCATGCATTGACACAACTCGACAAAATGGTGTTGCAGAAAGAAAGAACAGGACATCTTCTTGAAACCACACGTGCTCTTCTTTTCCAGAGGCAAGTACCAAAAATTTTTGGGGAGAAGCTGTTCTCACTGCCACTCACCAATGTCTTGAACTTCAAAAGCCCCGTGGGAAACACTGTCAGAATATTTCCCAGATTTTCTTCCCCCAAACAGATTGCCTCCTTGGGTATTTGGGTGTGTTGTTTTTGCTCATATTCATGCACGCAGCCGAAGCAAACTTGATCCCCATGGACTCAAGTGTGTTTATAGGGTATTCTTCCACACAAAAGGGATACAAATGTTATCATCCACCAACCCGAAAAACCTATGTTTCCATTGATGTCACGTTCGTTGAGCATGAGAGTTACTTTCATCCTTCTCCTTAGAGGCAGACAACATGTGATGAGAAGGATGATGGATGTGTTGATATCCTTGACTTTACGCCTATCACTACTAGCAAGCCAGGTTCCTGTCCTTGTTCCATTAAGTTCACCCAATCCTTCAGGTCCACCCAACCTTCACATCCACCATCAAAATTTTCAAATCTTGATAATTCTCCACATCCTGATCTCAATTTTAATTCCAATTCTGGGCCCGATGACCATCCACATGAAAACCCAGCCATTTCATCTCCTGAAAATCCAACTTCACCAATCAATCCAGGAACCACCAAACCACTTGAAGTCTATTCGAGAAGGAAGGAATACCAAATTGATCCAAAGAAAGCCCAAAAGTCTGATCCTGTGCTCGGAAAAGGAACTAATCAAGAGGAAAACACTTCCTAGGTAAAAAGTCCCACTCTTATGCCTAGCCAAGATGAGTTAAATTTACCTATTGCTATTCGAAAAGGTATCCAAAAGTGTACACAACACCCTTTCTCTTAGTTTGTTTCATTTGAAAAATTTTCTTCTTCACATAAAGCCTTCCTTACTCATCTAAACTCAGTAGCTATTCCCAAAACTTTATCTGAGGCATTAAACAACAAGGAGTGGAAACAAGCTATGAAAGTTGAGATTGATGCACTTAAGAAGAACAAGACATGGGAAATGGTTGAATTGCCAAAGGGAAAGAGACCTGTGGCTTGCAAATGGGTGTTTTCAGTAAAGTACAATTCAGATGGGTTGCTTGAGAGGTACAAGGTAAGGTTGGTTGCAAAGGGATATACTCAGACTTTTGGCATTGATTATCAAGAAACTTTTGCTCCAGCAGCAAAAATGAACACCGTGCGAGTCCTATTATCACTGGCTGCCATGAATAATTGGATTTTACAACAGTTTGATGTTAAAAATGCATTTCTAAATGGAGACCTTGAAGAAGAAATATACATGGAACCTCCTAGATTTGCAATTCCTAAGAAGAATGTGGTGTGTAGACTACAAAAGGCATTGCATGGGTTGAAGCAGTCTCCTAGAGCCTGGTTTGGAAGATTTGCGAGAGCAATGCTAGTGATGGGTTACAAACAAAGCCAAGGCGATCATACTCTATTCATTAAACACTCTTCTTCAGGGGGAGTTACCGCTCTAATTGTGTACGTGGATGATATCATTGTCACTGGTAATGATCAGTTAGAAATGAGAACCTTGAAAGCTAAGTTGGCCAAAGAATTTGAGATAAAGGACTTGGGCAAACTAAAGTATTTTTTTGGAATTGAAGTTGCTCACTCTAAGGAAGGAATTTTCATTTCACAACAAAAATACATGACTGACCTACTGAAGGAAATAGGAAAGACAGGATGCAAACCTGCAGTGACCCCTATTGAACCAAATCATAAGCTAGGAGAAGCAGTGGATGGTGAACCAGTTGACAAAGGGATGTATCAAAGACTTGTGGGAAGACTAATCCATTTATCTCATACAAGACCTGACATCGCCTATGCAGTTAATGTGGTGAGCCAATTTGTGCACAGTCCAAAGGAAGTACAACTTCAAGCGGTATACAAGATTCTACAATATCTGAAGTCTAGTCTAGGTCGGGCTTTAATGTTCAAAAAGGGATTAGTCATGAATTTAGAAGTGTGCACAGATTTGGACTATGCCAGTTCAGTCTCAGATAGAAGATCAACCTCAGGTTATTGTGCCTTCCTATGAGTGAATCTTGTTATATGGAGGAGCAAAAAAAAACCAGTAGTTGCAAGGTCAAGTGCAGAAGCTGAATTTCGTGCCATGGCCCTAGGAATATGTGAGTTATTATGGTTGGAAATAATCCTAAGGGATCTTGGAGTTTCTGTTGAGAAGCCAATGAAGTTATACTATGATAACAAGTCAGCCATCAACATTGCACATAATTCGGTACAGCATGATCGCACCAAACATGTGGAAGTTGATCAACATTGTTAGAATCTGCAAGATTTTTTGGTCCTATAATTTAATGTAAATTAAGAGGCTGACGGCTATTAGATTTACAGCTAATTAGTGATTAGGATTACTTATTTTCTTTCTTTCTTTAGGCAAGATTATAGCTGATTGATAGAAGTAGTTTTTTCAGAGATTTGCTTCCTTTTTTTGTTCTTTCAAAGCTGTATATAAAGAGCCCTCTGTAAAAAAACATTTGACTTTTATGGTGTCAGAGCCAGTCCTTTCCACTGCTTAAACGTCTCTTTTTCATCTTACTGACTTCTTGATTCAACAAATATGAGTTTAGAGAAGGAGAATGTTTCATCACCAGTCATCACCAACCCTTCGACCTCATCTGTGATCGCACAATCTTTTGGAGAAGGTTCCTCGCTGCAGATCACCAACACAAGTTGGACGAAAAAAATTTCCTTCAATGGTCACAGTCTGTCAAGCTTGTACTTAAGAGGAAGAGGGAAACTCGACTACATCACCGGCGAAGCCAAGCGTCCAGATACCACGGACCCAGCCTACACCAATTAGGAACTCAACAACTCACTCGTCATGGCCTGGCTCATCAATTCGATGGAGCCACACATCAGCTGCGCTTATTTGTTTCTCCAAACTGCCAAAGCTATATGGGATGCAGTGAAGGAGAACTACTCAGATCTTGAGAACACTTCACAAGTTTTTGAGATTAAAAATAGACTTAAGGCTCTCCAACAACGTACTAGTGACATCACCAAATACTATAATTCCCTGCAAATGTTATGGCAGGAATTATATATGCATTATGAGGTAGATTGGGGAGATTTTGAGGAGAACAAGAAGATTCAGAAGCATCATGACAATGACCGTTTGTACAAATTTCTAGCAGGCCTCAACAAAGATTTAGATGAAGTATGCGGTCGAATTCTTGGTCAAAGGCCGCTGCCATCAATTGGAGAAGCCTTTGTAGAGGTCTGGCATGAAGCTAGCAGGCGGAAGGTGATGCTTGGGGAAAAAAAGGACCAACCAGCCCTACTTATTAGCGATCGACTAGTAGAAAACACTGCTCTTATTGCTCAAAATTTTGCCAACAAATTTGCTGATCAAAAACTAGGTCAGAGACCACGTTGCTCACACTGTAACAAGCTTGGTCATACACGAGAAGGCTGTTGGGACCTCCATGGTAAACCTACCATGAAACCTCAAAGGCAGGGTCAAGGAAGAGCTCTTCAAGCTTCAACTGTGGAGAAAAGTGAGGGGACCAGTAGTACTGAATCAACTGGTGTTTTTTTGAACAAAGAGCAGCTTGAACAATTGCTAAGTCTCCTCAATCAACAATCTATGACTACCCCTTAAATCTGCCACAAGTAACTTTGCTCATCAAGGTATTGCTTTCCATATAGAAAAGCAAAATCCTTGGGTGTTTGATTCTGGTGTGTCTGACCACATGACAGGTAATTCGTCACTATTTTACTCTTATATGCCATGTCATGGGAATGTAAGAGTTAAAATAGCATATGGAACTTTCATTACAGTTGCTAGAAAAGGTTCTATATGTCTGTCAGAAATTCTTGTTCTACACTCCGTGTTACATGTTCCCAATTTAGCCTGCAACCTTGTGTCGATCAGTAAATTGACTCAAGACCTTAATTGCACTGCTAATTTCTCTAATGATGTGTGTCTAATACAGGGACAGGGGTTGGAGAAGATGATTGGCATTGCTAGAGAGAAAGGTGGACTATACTACTTTGAGAATGACAAATGCAGGGATAAAGAAGCCACAATGGCTGAAATTACTTTACCATCTGTCTCAAATAAAGATGTATTGTTATGGCACTATAGGTTAGGCCACCCCAATTTTCATTATCTTAATTGCTTGTTTCCAAGGTTATTTATCAATAAAGATCCAAAAATATTTTATTGTGAGATATGCCAACTTGCTAAACACACATGAGCGTCTTTTCTGGCTAAACCCTACAATGAGTCTAGTCCATTTTCCCTAGTTCATAGGGATGTTTGGGGACCATCTCGCATTCATAATGTCATTGGTACAAGATGGTTCATTACATTTATTGATGATCATATAACAGTGTGTTGGGTTTATCTTTTCAAAGAAAAGTCTGAAGTTGCAAAAATCTTTCAAAGTTTTCACGCTATGGTAGAAAACCAATTTCAAACCACAATCAAAGTTTTGAGAACTGATAATGAAACCGAATATTTCAAAACACTCTTAGGAGACTTTCTAGCAGCTAATGGTATCATTCATCAAAGTTCATGCATTGATAGACCACAACAAAATGGGGTAGCAGAAAGAAAAAATCGACATTTACTTGAAGTTGCTAGAGCTCTAATGTTTACCATGTCAGTTCCAAAGTATCTTTGGGGGGAAGCCATTCTTACTGCCTGTCATCTCATAAATCGTATGCCATCAAAGGTCCTCAATTTCAAAACACCCATGTCTGTCCTTATACAAATTTATCCCTTGTTTTGTTGCCCCTCATGTATCCCTCTCAAGACATTTGGGTGCAGTGTGTTTGTCCATGACCACCAAAAAAATAAATCAAAACTTGATCCAAAATCTTTCAAGTGTTTTTTCATTGGGTATTCAGTCTACACAGAAAGGGTATAAATGTTACTCGCCCACTCTCCATTGAATGTTCGTGTCAATGGATGTCACATTTTTTGAAAAACAATCATTCTTTCCCAAATCCTCTCTTAAGGGGGAGATTCTAGGTGAAGCAGAGTCTTGGGAAGAGTTCGAGCCTGAAGTGTCCAATTCCTTACCACCACCTATTCCTTTGCCCACCTCAGTTGAACCTACAGAACTTGGTGTACCACTTCCTTTACCCACCGAACCTGTTGTGCCATGGAAAGGCCAATGGAAAGAGATTGTTTATTCATGCAAGAAGCATTCTCATAGTAGTGACAAGCCTGGAGCTCAATAATGCCAAGAATCTGAACCAGTTCCTGCTCCTGTTGGAAGTCCTAAGACCATTAATGACATTGAGGATGAAGAGTTAAACCTACCAAGTTCAGCATCCACCAAGTATAGAGGACACTCATGTTCTCATTGCTATTAGGAAGGGTGTGAGAGCGTGTACCCAGCACCCAATCTCCAAATTTGTTTCGTATGATAAATTGTCTCCAAATTTTTCTACCTTTACAACTGCTCTGACAGGTATCAAAATACCAAGAAACATTGAAGAAGCTCTTGCAGATCCAAAATGGAAGGAGGCTATTTTAGAAGAAGTGGGAACTTTAGAAAGAAATCATACATGGGAGGTTGTAGAGTTGCCAAGAGGGAAAACCTACAGTTGGTTGCAAATGGGTGTTCATAGTAAAATTTAATGCATATGGTAGTGTTAGCAGATACAAAGCAAGACTGGTTGCTAAAGGCTTCACTCAAACATATGGGATAGACTATAAGGAGACATTTGCACCTGTTGCCAAACTCAACTCAATCAGAGTTCTTTTGTCGTTGGCAGCAAATCTTGATTGGCCACTCCAACAACTAGATGTAAAAAATGCATTCCTGAATGGAGACTTGCATGAAGAAGTGTACATGGATCTACCACCAGGGTTCAGACAGAAGGAAAACTTGGTTTGCAAGTTAAAAAAAGCTCTTTATGGCTTGAAACAGTCTCCAAGAGAGTGGTTCGAGAGATTTACTCAAACTGTGAAGAAACAGGGTTTCCAACAATCATAGGCAGATCATACCCTTTTCTACAAGCATTCTGAGAGTGGAAAAAGGACTATTCTGATAGTGTATGTGGATGATATTATTGTTACAGGAGACGACTATAGTGAACTGGAATAGTTAAAAGGATACTTAGTAGGAGAATTTGAACTAAAATACCTGGGTGCTCTCAAATATTTCTTGGGAATGGAAGTTGCCAGAAGCAATGTTGGTATAGTAGTCTCAAAGGAAATATATTTTGGATCTTCTCCATGACACAAGAATGATGGGGTATAAACTAGCTGAGACACCTATGGAGCCCAATGTAAAGCTTGGACTTGAAGGTGGCAAAGAGGTGAACAAAGAGCAGTACGAATGACTAGTAGGCAAGCTAATTTATCTAGCACACACCCGTCCAGACATTGCCTTCGCTTTAAGTGTAGTAAGTCAGTTCATACACTCATCAAAGGAGAAACATCTTGGGGTAGTCAACAGGATACTAAGGTAGTTAAAAAAAACTCTTGGCAGAGGGTTATTCTTCAAGAAAGGAGACAACAGGGTGGTGGAAGTGTACACAGATGGTGACTGGGCAGGATCCTATGTGGTAGAAGATCAACTTTTGGATACTGTACCTATGTTTGGGGAAATCTAGTAACATGGAGGAGCAAAAAACAACCCGTAGTAGCTAGGAGTAGTGCGGAAGTTGAATTTCGAGCCTTAGCTCATGGCATATGTGAAGGGATGTGGCTCAGAAGACTACTGGGAGAACTAAAGATCTCAAGTACCTATCCAATGAAGCTTTATTATGACAATAACGCTGTTGTTAGTATTGCTCACTGTTGGAAAGAAAAAACAAAATCCCACACTTTGTGGCATAATAGTCTCAGTTTTCTTACTTTAGGAGGATGTTAATTTGTTCCCTGATTTTTAAGATTTCTTTTTTTATTCCTTTTTTTCCTGAGATTATGCCAGTGCAATATCTATATATGTTGTTTTTTGGCTGATGATAAGATAATAATAAAAATAAGAGAATTACTCATTCTTCTCTTCTCCTCCGGTCATATTCTCTTATTCTCTTCTCCTTTAGTCATATGATATCAGAGCTGGCGGTCACCGGCGGAAAACTGATCAGTAAAGCTTGCTGATTGTAACCCAGAAATCATGTCATCCATGTCAAAATCAACCGAGTCATAAATCATTACAAACCCTCCTATGTCTATTACCTCTAACCACCTAGAAAATCCATCTATCCAAATAACCACACATAAGCTAAATGGAAGCAATTTTAAAGAGTGGTATCAATCTGTCCTGCTTGTGATAAAGGGCAGAGGAAAGATGGGATACCTCACTGGAGCGGCACCTGCACTGGATGTAGAAAATTATAACGTGTGGGAGGCAGAGAATTCGATTGTGATGGCCTGGTTGATCAACTCGATGGAGCAGAGGATTGGACGCTTGCACCTATTCTATCAAACGGTGAAAGAAATATGGGATGCTGTGAGAGAAATGTATTCGGATATGGAGAATATCTCACAAAGATTTGAGGTTTGTTCTAAACTTTAGAATACTAGACAAGTTACATTGTCTGTCACTGAATATTTCAATAATCTCTCTAAATTGTGGCAAGAAATAGACCTGTTCCAAAATGTTTCTTGGAAACATCCTAAAGATGGAGTCCAGTACAGCAAAATGGTGGAAAGTGATCGAGTCTTTGATTTTTTGCATGGTCTAAATCAAGATCTTGATGAAGTAAGAGGTCGCATTACTTGGCACAAAGCCTCTACCTTCACTGAAGGAGGCATTTGTTGAAGTGAGGCGAGAGGAAACGAGAAGGAAAGTGATGACTTCATCCTCACAAAATCCGGTGACAGCCCAAGGATCTACGTTGACCACAAGTCATGTGGATTCAAAAGCATCTAACGGGAAAGACAAGCAGATATGGTGCGAGTACTGTAAGAAGCCGTATCACACCAAGGATACATGATGGTATCTCCATGGGAAGCCCGCTGATTGGAAGCCTCGAAGTCAGAGAAAAAATAGTAAAAAATGCTTATGTAGCCAAAACAGCAACTGCTACAGCCCCTCAAGCATTTACAGCAGAAGAAATGGAGGTTCTCCGACGACTGATGAGTTCTTCATCTACTACAAAGGAGTCTGGCTCTAATTCATCTAGTTCCATAGGACCTACTACCTTAGCTACTCATAGAGGTATTGTATCTTTCCTCTCACACAAAGGTGCACATAATACCTGGATTGTAGATACTGGTGCATCTGATCATATGACAAGCTCAAGCACAGGTTTTAGGAACTATAAACCTTGTAATGAGAATATTGGCATTACCGTAGCAGATGGTTCGGTGTGCACAGCAACAGGGAAAGGAGACTTGGAGGTTAATGGATTGGAGTTGAAGTCGGTTCTTCATGTTCCTAATCTGGAGTGTAACTTACTTTCAGTTAGTAAAATAACTAGAGACTTGAATTGTTCTGTAACCTTTTCTCCTTACTCTTGTACTTTTCAGGATTTCTCATCGGAGAAGACGATTGGGAATGCTGAGGAGCGAAGTGGTCTATACTATCTATCGGGTGTTGACTCTTCTCCAAGTCTGAAGTCATCTACTGTTTTCTCTTTATTTTCTAATTCGAATGTTCAGTTGTGGCATAATAGATTGGGCCATCCAAGTTTCGTTTACTTAGAACATTTGTATCCTCATGTGTTCGTTAATAAAGATCCCTCTTTGTTTCATTGTGATCATTGTATTCTTGCAAAACAAACACATGCATCATATCCTTCTCATATGTACAAAACATCTAAACCGTTCCATTTAGTTCATAGTGATATATGGGGACCATCAAGAGTCATAAGTTTAACTGGTGAAAGGTGGTTTGTTACCTTCATTGATGATCATACCCGAGTGTGTTGGGTCTATTTAATGAAAGAAAAATCTGAGATACCCATGATTTTGAAGCAATTCCACAGGGTCATCACAAATGTATTTCAATCTTCTATACACATTCTTCAAACTGATAATAGTCGGGAGTATTTTTCTCATGAATTTAATGAATATCTCAAAGAGCATGGGATACTTCATCAAAGTTCATGTGCTTATACTCCTCAACAAAATGGGATTTTCAAACGAAAAAATCGTCATCTTTTGGAGGTTGCCAGATCAATCATGCTTGCTAGTAATGTCCCTTATTCTTTTTGGGGTGAAGCTATTCTCACATCAGCCTTCCTTATCAATCGTGTTCCTACAAAAGCCCTCAAGTACCAAACCCCAATCAGTGAGCTATTATCTATATTTCCTTCTACTCGTGTTCATAATTCTCTTACACCTCGTGTATTTGGATGCATAGTAGTTGTTTATAATGTTCAACCAAATCGAGGCAAGTTTGATCCAAAAGCTATTAAGTGTGTCTTTCTTGGCTATTCCTCTACTCAAAAAGGTTATAGATGTTATCATCCCTCCACAAAACTTTTTTTGTCACTTGTGATGTCTCATTTGTCGAGGATCAATTCTTCTATTCCCAAGTTTCTCTCCAGGGGGAGAATTCTACTCAGGGAGACAAACATTGGGATCCAGGATTTTTTCCTTTAAATATTCAAGATGTCCAAAATATGTCTTCACATGTCATGTCCCAATATGAGTCTAGTAGTGATGACTTAAGCAAAGGGGGAGAACTCAACATTGCAGATCCGAAACCACCATTATTGGTGTACTCAAGGAGGCCACGAACTCCAAGGCAAACTCAAGAGACCGAACCGGTGGCAGATCTAACTCCTATCATTACAGAAAATCAAAGTCAAGAGGAATCTTGTGAGAATACGGCATGTGATGAGGATGAGCCGAGGGGATGATAATGAGGAACAAATAAGTGATCTTGATCTGCCAATTGCAGTAAGGAAAGGGGTAAGGTCGTGTACTAGAAATCCACGGTATCCAATTTCAAATTATCTTACCTACTCTAGATTGTCAGGAAATCTAAGAGCCTTTATCTCAAGAGTAGATAAGATGCCAATTCCAAGGGATGTTCATGAGGCACTCCAGGATCCGAACTGGAAGGAAGCTGTATTAGAGGAAATGAAGGCACTGAAAGAAAATGGAACGTGGGAAATGGTACCATTGCCTAAAGGAAAGAGAGTAGTGGGCAACAAATGGGTATTTACAGTAAAATTTAAATCGGATGGGACTATAGAGTGTTATAAGGCCAGACTAGTAGCCCAAGGTTTTACTCAAACCTATGGAATTGACTATGAGGAGACTTTTGCACCGGTAGCCAAATTGAATTCGATCAGAATTATAATGTCCATTGCTGCTAATTTAGACTGGGGGCTATATCAGTTAGATATCAAGAATGCTTTCCTCAATGGCACTCTAGAGGAAGAGGTATATATGAGGTCTCCCCCAGGATTTGAAGCAGAAGAAGGGTTAGACAAGGTGTGTAAACTAAAAAAATCTCTTTATGGTCTAAAACAGTCTCTGAGAGCATAGTTAGATTCAGTATAGTGATAAAGGATTTCGGTTATACTCAAGGGCAAGCTAACCATACCTTGTTCGTCAAGAAGAGCAAGTCTGGTAAGCAAGTTGTGTTAATTATGTATGTAGATGATATGATAATTATGTGAGATGATGAAGAAGAGATCGATAACTTGAAGAAGCAACTGCAAGCTAAGTTCAAGGTAAAATATCTGGGAGAACTAAGTTACTTTCTTGGAATGGTGGTTGCAAGAAGTCGTAAAGGGATTTTTATTTCACAAAGAAAGTACACACTTGACTTGCTTAAAGAAACAGGTAAACTCAGGTGTAAACCAGCAAGTACTCCCATGGAACGGCATTAGAAACAGAAGATTGCAGAAGATGATCCTCCTGTAAACAAAGAAAGCTACCAGCGTTTGGTTGGGAAGTTAATCTACCTATCTCTTACTAGACCAGATATCGCCTTCAGTGTTAGTGTTGTAAGCCAATTTATGAATGCTCCAAAAAGGGGGCACATAGAGGCAGTAAATCAGATTCTGAGATATTTAAAAGGGTGTCCTGGCGAAGGTGTGCTGTTTAAAAAAACTGATGATAGGGATGTGACTGGTTTCTCAGATGCCGATTGGGCAGTTGCTGTTGATGATAGCAAGTCTACTACAGGCTACTGCACAAAGGTCTAGGGAAATCTGGTAACTTGGAGGAGCAAAAAGCAATCTGTGGTAGCCAGAAGCAGTGCTGAGGCAGAGTATAGGGCCATAGCACAAGGGATTTGTGAGCTTATTTGGATACAAAGGTTCATGGAAGATTTGAATGTGCAAATAACAGGGCCCATGAAGTTGTTTAGTGACAGTAAATCAGCTATTTGCGTGGTTCATAATCCTATACAACATGATCGAATGAAACACGTAAGGATTGATAGAAACTTCATCAAGACAGAGGTAGAAAGTGGAATCATCGACTTGTTTTATATCTCTACCAACTTATAGAAAGCAGATGTTTTCACTAAAGCTCTTCAGAAGTCAAGATTTGATCTTTGCATTAGCAAGCTGGGAATGACAGACATCTAGTCACCAGCTTGAGGGGGAGTGTTGGAAAGGAAAAACAAAATCCCACACTTTGTGGCATAATAGTCTCAGTTTTCTTATTTTAGGAGGATGTTAATTTGTTCCTTGATTTCTAGGATTTCTTTTTTTATTCCTTTTTTTCCTGAGATTATGCCAGTGTAATATCTATATATGCTGTTTTTTGGCTGATGATAACATAATAATAAAAATAAGAGAATTACTCATTCTTCTCTTCTCCTCCGGTCATACTCCCAATCCTGTTCATCATGACAGGACTAAACACGTGGAAGTGGATCGTCATTTTATCAAAGAGAAGATTGACAATGGGAGTATTTGCATGACATACATTCCAACCAAAGAACAAACAGTAGATGTCTTGACAAAGAGTCTACACAGACCGAGTTTTGAAGATATGGTAAACAAGCTAGGAATGACAAACATTTACATTCCAGCTTGAGGGGGAGTGTTAGAATCTGCAAGTTTTTTTGGTGCTGTAATTTCATGTAAATTAAGAGGCTGATAGCTATTAGATTTACAGCTAATTAGTGATTAGGATTACTGATTTTCTTTCTTTCTTTAGGCAAGATTATAGCTGATTGATAGGAGCAGTTTTTTAGGAGATTTGTTTCCTTTTTATGTTCTTTCAAAGCTGTATATAAAGAGCCCTCTGTAAACACTATTATTTGAACATATGGAAAAAAGCATTTTTCCTCTAAACTTTTAGACATTTCATAATGGAAAAACTGATGGGTTCCAATACAATCAGGTTAGTGTATTTAGAATCTGTGGACTGGTAAGAATTTGACAAGATCACTATTATTGAATTTGTTGTAAAAGATCAGGTGAGGATAGAGGCTTTTCGAGAGAGCCTTGCACTCCACAACAGCAAGAAGTAGAAATAAAGAAAATAACAGTAATCATGCCCTCCCCCTCTCCTATTTCGACTCTTATTCTTTTTTTCCTAACCGAAAGCACACTTCCCCATGCTCAACGGTCTTCCCAAATGAGACGTCCCTCCGCTCCTTCCTACAAACTCGGACAATAGCTAATTCACATGGTAATCACCTCTTCCTGGCCCCTCTCCCACGTCAGCTTCTTTTTTTCCAATCCTCCTCCTTGTTAGCTACTTAGCCAACTCAACTTTCCCTTTAGTCCCCCTTCTAGCATACGTAAATCTGATTGGAGGCCTAATTGAATTTGAATCAGTTGTATCAATACCCGCCCCCCAAAGGTGCACCTTGTCCCCAAGGTGAAATTTTGGAAAACGTGCATCAATGACCTCAAAAGACTCCCAAGTATCGTCATGAGCAGGAAGATTAGCCCAGCATATAAGAACTTCCAAAACTGAGGATGCACCACGGCGTGAGTGCTGCACTCCCCGTAGTTCAGCAGGGACAGCCACTAACTCCAAATCAGACGTCAAGTGTGAAGGCAGAGAACAAGTAGGAAGCTTTCCACCAATGGCTGCCCGGAGTTGAGACACATGGAAGACTGGGTGAATAGCAGCCGTTGAAGGTAATTTAAGGCGATACGCCACTTGTCCCACCCGCTCTACAACTTCAAAGGTCCATAATATCTAGGAGCCACTTTTTCAAACTAGCGACGAGCTAAAGATTTTTGTCGATAAGGGCGTAACTTGAGAAACACCATATCACCTACCGAGAATTGCACCTCTCGTCATTTCCCATCCGCTTGAGACTTCATCTTTTGTTGAGCTCTCAGAAGGTGTTGCTTTAATTCTTCTAAAAACACATTTCTCTCTTGTAATTCTTGATCCACAGTAGCTACTGTAGAAGACCCAGTCATATAATGAACCAGCGGTGGGGGGTTACGCCCATACAGAGCACGGAATGGTGTGGTATTTGTGGTTGTATGAAAACTAGTGTTATACCAATACTCCACCCATGGAAGCCAACGGGCCCACTGCTTTGGTGTGTCGGATGACATGCAACGCAAGTAAGTCTCTAAACAATGGTTCACCACCTCCGTTTGGCCATCGGTTTGCGGATGGTAAGCTGTACTCCGTGAGAGAGAGGTGCCCTGCTGTTTAAAAAATTTTGACCAAAACAGACTCAAGAATATGCGACCCCTATCAGAAACAATGGTACGAGGTATTCCATGCAAGTGAACCACATCCCGAATGAAAGCTGCAGCAACTGTCACAGCTGTGTAGGGGTGCTTGAGTGGTATAAAATGAGCATATTTGCTTAATCGATCAACAACGACAAGAATGACTTCAAATCCTTCTGACTTTGGTAGCCCTTCAATGAAATCCATGGATAAATCTTCCCACACCCTTTTCGGCAATGGCAGGGGCTGCAACAGCCCCCTAGTCGCCAAGGCCAGATATTTGTGTTGTTGGCAAACTTGACACTTTGCTACATAAGCCATCACATCAACTTTCATGCCAAACCAAAACCACTCTGTTGCAATTTGCTTGTATGTTTTCAATACCCCCGAGTGTCCTCCTATCTACCCATCATGATAAAAATGAAGTAGATCCATTATGAATGGAGAAGAACGAGAAAGAACCAAGCGTCCTTCATGAAACAGTTGGCCCTCCTTAATAGAAAATCCGAAATGTGCTTTTGGATTAAGTTGTATATCTACCTTTATGCGTGCAAGCTTCTCATCCAACTCTACTTGTTGTGACAGCTCTTTAGTGTTAAGCACCATGGGCGCAGAAAGTGTTCCCAAACTCATTGCTGTAGGGTCGCGAGAAAGTGCATCCGCTGCCTTATTCTCTCCTCCAACCTTGTATTGGATCTCAAAATCATAGCCAAGCAACTTTGTCAGCCACTTTTTGTTATCTTCACTAACCAATCGTTGCTCTAAGAGGAATTTGAAACTTTGCTGATCAATGCGGATAATGAAGTGTCGGCCCAACAGGTATGGTCGCCATTTTTGTACTGCAAACACTATGCCCATCAACTCGCGCTCGTAAATTGATTTAAGACGGTTTCGTAGGGACAGGGCCTGACTAAAGTAAGCTATGGGACGCTGATCCTGCATCAAAACTGCCCCTACTCCTACATTAGAGGCATTAGTCTCTACAATGAAAGAACGGGTAAAATCGGGTAGGGCCAATACTAGAACTTCCATCATTTTTTGCTTTAAAAGAAGAAAAGCTTGATCTGCCTCTGCGCTCCATAAGTTATCCTTCTTAAGGAGGTTTGTTAGTGGAAGAGCAATCGAGCCATATCCTGCCACAAACTTACGGTAATATCCCGTGAGTCCCAAGAAGCCCTGTAACTCCCGTAAATTAGTTGGAATCGACCAATTCTAAATTGCTTCTATCTTGGAACTATTGGCGGCCACCCCTTGCCCCGATATGATATGTCCCAAATATTCCATGCTGGACTAACCAAAAAGGCACTTCTTTTCATTAGCATACAACTCATGCCTTTGCAACTCTCCCATCACTAAATCCAAATGAGTCACATGCTCTTCCACCGATCGGCTATACACCAATATATCATCGAAGAACACCAAGACACACTTAGGTAGATATGGTCTGAACACGTCGTTCATGAGGGACTGAAAAGTAGCTGGATCATTGGTGAGGCCGAATGGCATTACCAAAAACTCATAATGACCATCATGGCTGCGAAAGGCAATCTTAGGCACATCCTCGCTGCAAACCCGAATTTGATGGTACCTTGACTTTAAATCAATTTTTGAGAAAATCATGGCTCCATATAGTTCATCGAGCAACTCATCAATTACTGGAATAGGGAAGCGATCAGGGACTGTTTCGCGATTTAAAACTCTATAATCCACACAAAATCTCCAACTTCCATCCTTTTTCTTTACCAACAAAACCGGACTTGAGAAAGGACTTACACTTGGTTGAATTATGCCGGCAACCAACATTTCTCCCACCAATCGTTCAATTTCCACCTTTTGCACTTGCGGATAATGATATGGTCAGACATTAATTGGTGATAACCCTTCCTTGAGCACAATTGCATGTTCTTTACGCCGGTTTGGAGGCAGTCCCTTAGGAGTTCGAAAAACATCCTTCCACCGTTGCAGTACCAGTTGTATTTCAGCCGGTACCCCCTCCATCAATCTAGTAGGTCCTCCACTATCCTTGTCCAATTGCTTGAGTTCTAACCACATTCCATGGCCCTCATGTCTCACAACTCGCCTCATTGCCTTCAGTGAGATTGCCATCTTGCACAGGCTTGGATCCCCTTGTAAGCACACCGCGGTTTCCCCAACTCAAAATTTCATGGTCAATGCTGACCAATTCACCTACATCGCCACCAGAGAAGCCAACCATTACATACCCATTATAATATCAGTACTGCCCAAACCCAGAGGTAGGAAATCTTCCATCACTTCCAACTCTTGCAAGGACAACATTACCCCTCGACATATTCCCTCTCCACGGACCGAATTGCCAGTACCCATAACAACCCCATAAACTCCTGTAGTATCAATCAGAGTTTCTAGCTTTTTCACCAAATCTAGTGAAATGAAATTGTGCGTGGCGCCACAATCGATGAGGACCACTTCTTGCCCCTTAACCATCCCTTTAAGCTTCATGGTTTGAGGGGATGTTAAAACCACGATTGAATTTAGAGTGATTTCTACCACCTCCTTTGGCTCTCCACCCTCATCTTCAGCAATTTCTTGTTCCTCTTCCAAACATGGTTCTGGTTCACAATCATCTCCTTGAATAATCAGCACCTACAGTTCACGTTTTGGGCAACGATGACCTGGCGAATATTTCCCATCACATCTGTAGCAAAGTCCTCTCTCTCGTTTGTGTTGAATCTTAGCATCTGTCAATCTCCTAAAAGGATTCGTGGCACCCATTATGGTTTTTTTGCAATTATTTGCTGTTTTGGAGGTCTAGTCGTTGAGTTCCTTTGAGGGTTAAAATTAGAATTGTTTGGCCTAATCCAATTATTAACTGGGCTGGTTTGAACTTTATTGGGCTTTAGTTGATTATTTTTTTCTTCAATACGTTGAGCCATGTCCATTATCCAGCCCAATCCTTGAGGTTTCAAAACCCTTACCTCAGCACGAATGTCTGCCCGAAGTCCATTGATGAAGGCGCTCTCAAACACCTACTCTGAAAGTTCCACCAGCGACACTGCAAGCATCTCGAACTGACGGCAAAATTCTCAGACAGTGGAATCCTGTAGAAGAGCGAGCAATTTTTTGCATTGATTTCCTTCTTGAGTCGGCCTGAATCTATACATAATCATCCCCTTCAACTCCGACCACCCTCGCATCAGACGTTGACCATCTTCCCACTAGAACCAGGCCAACGCTCTCCGTCCAAGCTGACCACGGCAACTTCTAGCTTCTCCTGCTCACTCAGACGATTGAGTGCAAAATACCATTCGGCGTGAAACACCCAGCCGTCTGGATTTTGACCATCGAATGTTGGCATCTCCACTCGCCGGGTTCGACATTCCATTCGTCCACTACCCTCAACTCCTTCACGCTGATCTGGCATCTCCCTTCGAAATCTAGTCTCTCCATTTCCAAGCGTGAACACCGACTGACCCGGTGGTACGTTCGTCATCTTCGGTGATACTCCCGATGTACCTCCGCCGTACTAGTTTCTTTCTTTCCCCTAACTCAGCTAATAATTTTGCCATTGCTTCCTCCAATCGGCCAATTTTTTTAACATCTGTCTTGATTTCCTCTAGTTCCCATTGGAGAGCTTCCTTTCCTATCCCTACTTTCTCCATTCGCTCCTCCAGCTTCTTCGTTGCAGCGGCTATTCCTGAAGATCGAAACGCTCTGATACCAAGATGATGGGTTCCAATACAATCAGGTTAGTGTATTTAGAATTTGTGGACTGGTAAGAATTTGAGAAGATCACTATTATTGAATTTGTTGTAAAACATCAGGTGAGGATAGAGGCTTTTCGAGAGAGCCTTGCACTCCACAACAGCAAGAAGTAGAAATAAAGAAAATAACAGTAATCATGCCCTCCCCCTCTCCTGTTTCGACTCTTATTCTTTTTTTCCTAACCCAAAGCACACTTCCCCATGCTCAACGGTCTTCCCAAATGAGACGTCCCTCCGCTCCTTCCTACAAACTCAGACAATAGTTAATTCACGTGGTAATCACCTCTTCCTGGCACCTCTCCCACGTCAGCTTCTTTTTTTCCAATCCTCCTCCTTGTTAGCTCCTTAGCCAACTCAGCTTTCCCTTTAGTCCTCCTTCTGGCATACGTAAATCTGATTGGAGGCTTAATTGAATTTGAATTAGTTGTATCAAAAACTATGCAGTGGACTTATTTGTACGCCATATATCTCAACAGAAGGACAATTGGCTGATGTGTTGACCAAAGGGTTATATAACCCTACGTTCGAGAGAATTGCTTGCTAGCTGGGGATGGAAAATATTTATTCCCCAGCTTGAGGGGCAGTGTTGGAAATTATGCTCAATTTATGTTGGTGTAAAATATTTTAGGAAAGTATTAGCTGTATAATTTGGTACTGATTTTAGGCAGATTTAGGTGCTATATTAACAGAAAGTTGACTAAGGATTTGTCTATAATTTTGGGCTAGGATTGTTTTACTTTATTACCTGTATTTTCTGTTGATTTTTGTTTTGATTGTATTTAGCCTATAAAAGTCAGGCTACTCTGTATTGTAAGTGTGTGTGAAATACAAAAATATTTTTCCAACTCTGATAATATAGATTTGCAACTAGAATCAGGAAAATCATCTAATAACCTAAAATCTAGGGACTAACTGTATTTAAAAGATTAAATCTCAAACCAACAGTTAACAATTTAAAACAAGACATTCTAACTCCTAAGAATCCGAATATTAATTAGTTACAACTAACATTTGGAATTCTACAGATTATGTGGTTAATTTTTGGTTGAAACTATTAGTCATACTTCAACTTATTAATGGTGCATTCTTCAGTGTGCAAAAACAGGCAGCGGAAGTATTACAAGGAAGAAAAACCTTATTGTTAATCTCACGTGTTCTTGTAGAGAGAAGGAGATGAAGTTTCTTGTTAGAACTTTGGTAATACTCTTGCTGAGCTTTTCATTTATAAATGTTGTATTGCATAGAGGTTCTTTGAATTTCCCATCCCTTCCATATCCTTTGTGCACATACAAGTTCATTCATCACATTAAGAGGGAAGAAACATTTGTTTTCCGTTTCTTTTTCCAAATAACTTGCTACTCTAGTGACCTGTTGAAATACACTGAGGTCTTTCATAGTTGACTTTCTGTTTCATTGGATGAAATTAAATATTAGGCAAATGTAAGAAAATCCCAAGAACTGTTTAAGAGATAGGGAGAAGAACACTTCTGGGTTTTCTGTGTAGTTTCTTCTTACGTCAGAATTTTAACTGGGCCCTTTCCTTTTAACACTTATTTAAGTCTCTGTCCTGGGTTTCTACACCTTGTTTTTCTTTTTCTTTCTTTTCTTTGCACCATTTAATGACCCTTATCCGTCTATAGATCTATGTTGTTCCCATTAAGTAATTTTACTAGTTTTATGCTAAATTGAGACATTGAACTAGATAACATGGTTGTCATGTGATATAGGTTAGGAATCTATGGATTGGAGCTATGATGAGGACTGTTCTTCATGCGTTGGTTCAAGCTGTTGCTATGAATTCTTCTCCCAACTATAACAGTGGAAAGCTCTAAGGATGAACTCCAGGTTCTATCTATTATCTGTGAACATTTGTAATGGATGATTCTGCTGTTGATTTTAGAATTGCCTATAAAGTATGGATGTGGGTAGACATACTTATTCCTTGTAGTGTTGACATACTTATCGTCTTTTGTTGTTAATCTGTAGAACCTTTCAGCAAGCCGTTGTTGAAGCATACAATATAGTCCCGAGTTTGGTAAGTACTTGTTCATTTGTGAAAGTAAATATTTTTCCCCACCTTTTCTTGTTTTTCGAACATTCTTCTTGCTATGCATCACAATAAGTGGGCATTCTTTGTTACGTTGCAAAAAATATGCATCCCATAGAAGTTCAAACAAGAGCACTTATTATAAATTCCATTATCAACCAACGTCCTAATAACTTGACTGTTAGGAAAAATTGGTAAAAATCGTAGCATGTGGTTCTACAGCAAAATAAAGAGGCAAATACTAAAAGAAAAAAAAGGATTATGATATTTTTAATATTTACAATTTAGTACAAATATTTTTATTAAGCTAAAGGCCCTGGACTCCATCGCCCCACTGCTCCACTGTCCCTGGTCCTGAGTTCAATCCTCTACAATTATTTTATGCAGCTTATTATCACATCTTGAATCCTATCATTTCTTGGGCTTATCATTGAGTAGTCGTATTTTCTGCCTTTCCAATTAATGTCCAGCTATACCTTTGTGGTGTTTCAAATTATGAGAGGAGAGTAGAGCTACTAGAATGTAATATGAAAAATTAGGAGAGTTTGAATGAATAATTCATTCCATTATTTTCTAAAGAATAGTACAGGAATAAATAGAGAGGGAAGAGCAAATCTCTCCTTGAAATCAAGGGATAACAATCAACCTAAACCAAGGAATTACAATCAAGAAAAATAAGGAAAGTAAAAACTGGTTGGGGATATCAATATCCCTTTATTCTAGGAAACAATTAAACTAATTTTAGCAACTAATCCCTAGAGTTTTGGTAGAGATTACAGATTTCCACACTCCCCCTCAAGCTAGGTTGTAGATATTGAGTAAACCAAGCTTGGAAGTAAGAACTTCAAATGTTTTCTTGGGCAGAACCTTTGTGAGAATATCAGCAACTTGTTGACTTGTTGGGATATGTTGAAGTGTTACTGCATTTGTTTCGATCTTTTCTTTGACAAAGTGTCTGTCGATCTCCACATGTTTTGTCCTGTCATGGAGTACAGGATTCTTTGCTATGCTGATTGCGGACTGATTATCACAAAACATCTTCATGGGACCTTTAGTTGGAATTCGAAGCTCATCAAGTACTCTCTTCAGCCAAATTCCTTCACAAATGCCAGTGCAAGGGCTCTGAATTTTGCTTCTGCACTTCTTCGGGACACAACTGATTGCTTCTTACTCCACCACGTAACTAAATTTCCCCAAACATATGTACAATAGCCTGAGGTTGATCGCCTATCAGTTACTGATCTGGCCTAGTCTGCGTAAATAAATATCTCAATTTCTTTGTCCGTTGTCTTCTTGAAGAAGAGTCCTTGCCTTGGTGTCATTTTTAAGTATCTTAGGATTCTGTAGACAGCCTCCATGTGTTCTTCTAATGGGTTATTCATAAATTGGCTTACCATACTCATAGCAAAGCTGATATCAGGTCTTGTATGAGACAGATAACTGAGTTTTCCAACCAGTCTTTGGTATCTTCCTTTGTCAATAGTTGTACTATCAGAATCATTTCCCAGCTTCAATTTAGAGTCCATTGGAGTATCAATAGGTTTGCATCCAAGCATCCCAATTTCCTTTAAAAGATCTCACACATACTTTCGTTGAGAGACTGAAATTCCTCTTTTTGACCGTGCCACGTCCATGCCAAGAAAATATTTGAGATTGCCCAGATCTTTGACTTCGAATTCCTTAGCTAGAAAATTCTTGAGCTTGAGTATTTCTTCATCATGGTCACCTATTAGAATAATGTCATCAACATACACAATGAGTATTGCCTTCTTTCCTGAGGCAGAGTACTTGACAAACATTGTGTGATCCGATTGACACTGATAAAATCCAAACTTTTTGATAGCTCTAGTGAACTTCTCAAACCATGCTCTTGGTGACTGCTTAAGTCCATATAAAGACTTTTTGAGCTTGCAAACCTTGTTGATGATGGCTGGATTTTTAAGACCAAGGGGTACCTCCATGTAGACTTCCTCCTCCAGATCCCCATTGAGGAAGGCATTCTTCACGTCTAGCTGATATAGTGGCCAGTCAAGGTTGGATGCAAGAGAAAGTAGTACTCGAACTGTATTGAGTTTAGCTACTGTGGCAAACGTCTCTTGGTAGTCAATCCCATATGACTGTGTGAATCCTTCAACTACAAGTCGAGCTTTAAATTTGTTGACACTCCCATCGGCATTATGTTTGACAGTGAAGATCCACTTGTAACCGACTGGATGTTTCCCCAAAGGTAACTCAGATATCTCCCAAGTCCCATTCTTCTTTAGTGCACGAATTTCTTCCAAAGCAGCTGCCTTACATTCTGGTACACTTAGAGCTTCATATATTGATCTTGGGACTTGTATTTTGTCAAGACTGCTAACAAATGCACGGTGATTTGGTAACAATCTTCCATATGAGACAAAATTGTAAATGGGATGATTAGTGCAAGACCTTATGCCTTTTCTCAAGGCAATGGGTCTATCATCAACTGGAGAATCAACAACAGCAGGATCTGAGTCAGAGCTAGTGTTACCTGGTGAATTTGAGTATCCAAATTCGGATTGGATTCATGGCTCTGATCTAGTGGTAGTGGTTCTTTTCCTTCTTGAGTCTTGTTTCTCCTAGAATAGACACATAACTCAATAGGTACTGCAGGTTGTGTTTGGATGGGACGTGGAGTTGTTTGACTGGACCTTGATGGTATCTGAAACTCAGGTTGGGAATCAAACTCGGATCAGATTTCAAGTTGAGATGATTCAGATTGGATGACTGGAATTAGACTCTGGTTTGTCTAAGGTGAAGATGACTTTGGTGGATTTGGACTAGGAGGACAGGATGAATTCAAGATATTAACATCCCAAAGCTGATATTCTTGAGTAGAGTTCTCCCCCTGAATATCAGTTTGGTAGTAAGGTTGTTGCTCAAAGAAAGAGACATCCATGGAGTTGTAAAATTTTCTTGTGTTTGGTGAGTAACATTTATACCCTTTTTGGTTTGATGAGTATCCGACAAATAAACATTTGTGTGCCTTTGGATCAAGTTTAGTCCTATGTTGGGCATGTATGTGAACAAACACAGTGCAACCAAACACTTTCAATGGTAGCGTATAAAGAATACGAGTATTGGGAAAAGATTGAAGAAAGACTTTACACGGTGTTTGGAAGTTCAAGACTCAAGAAGGCATCATGTTGATTAGATAAGCGGCTATTAAGACTGCTTCTCCCTAGAAAAATTTTGGAACATGTGTGGTGAACATAATTGACCAAGCCACTTCTAGGAGGTTTTTGTTTTTCCTTTCGGCAATTCCAATTTGTTGAGGTGTGTCGACACATGAATTTTGATGTATGATCCCCTGACTCTCAAGATATTTCCCAAGAACTATCTCAAAATATTCTTTTGCATTGTTAGTTTTTAACACTTGTATTTTTGTTTGGAATTGAGTTTGAACCATAGTGTTAAACTTCTTGAAAATTTCCAGGAAGAGCCAAGTGATCCTAGTATGATCATCTACGAATGAGACAAACCACCTAGTGCCCATGATATTTTTTATTCTAGACGGTCCCCACACATCGCTATGAATCAATGAAAATGGACGAGATGCCTTGTAAGGTAAAGAGTGGTAAGAACTACGAACATGTTTTGAGAATTGACACACTTCACGCTGAAAATGTTTTTGATTTTTATTATTGAATAACGAAGGGAACAATTTGTGAAGATACAAAAAATTTGGATGTCCTAGACGATAGTGCCATAACATGATTTCACTATCCTTATTAAATTTTTCAGATGAGACTAGACTTTTATTGAACTGACTTGTTGACTCTACACATACTGCATTGTGAGTTTGTCTTCTAGGAGATTCACTAACTTTTAGAAGAAAAAGTCCCGAGTGCACCTTAGCATTGCCAATCGTCCTCCCCAAATCCAAATCCTAAAATTCACACATATCCGAGAAAAACTTAGCAAAACAATTATGTTCTTGAGTAAGCTTGCTAACAGATAAAAGGTTGCAGTCCAAATTAGGAACATGAAGAACGGATGTAAGGGTTAGGTCCTTTGAAATAACAATAGAACCTGTTCCAACAACTTTAGAGATCGATCCATCAGCAAAGTTTACTGTAAAATTTTCTCAGCATGGGTTGTAAGTGTTGAACAATGTGGCATCTCCTGTCATGTGATCAGATGCACCGGAGTCTATAATCCATGGACCTATTTTTTTTGATTTTACAGTGAGGGCATTTAGATAATTACCTTTCTGTGCTAAAGATCCTGTTCCAACTATACTGTTGGTAAGACTCTGCTGTGAGAACATTTTCTGCAGGGCTTCAATTTGCTCCTTGCTGAAAGGGCTTGTTTCGATGGTAGGGGATTCTTCATTAATGGATACCTGATTGCCACGGCTCTCTTTATCAGGTGTTGATCTTGTGGACTTCCAATCAGCGGGTTTTCCATGAATTTTCCAGCAATTATCGCATGTATGCCCTGGTTTTTGACAATGGTCACACCATGGTCTCCCCTTCTTTTGTCAGTTATCATTGTTGTTCTTGTGCTGGGTTCCTCGAGCAGCTAGGGTAGAATTTTCTATGACAGAGGCTGTAGAAAATTCTCCCAACATCACCTTCTTCCTGCTTTCTTCTCGGCAGACCTCAGAGAAAACTTCTCAGATGTTTGGTAAGGGTTTCATTCCCAGTATGCACCCTCTAACCTCATTGAGATTCTTGTTGAGTCCCATCAAGAATTTAAAAATTCTTTTCTTCTCTACAATTTCTCTAAACTTCTTAGAGTCTTCTGCACAGGTCCATTGATGTTCTTCGAATACATCTAGTCGCTGCCACTATCGAGTAAGAAGGTTGTAGTATTGGGTGACGGAGAAGTCCCCTTGTCGAAGTTCATGGAGGCTGGTTTCAATTTCAAAGACCTCAGCAGTATTCTCCTTGCTTGAGAAAAATTCTTTCGCTGCATCCCAAATTTCATGCACAGTGTTGTAGAGTAGGAAATTTTTGCCAATCTCGTTCATCATCGAGTTGACTAACCATGACATTACCATGTTGTTTTCAATTTTCCACGTTTTGAATTTTGGGTTACCGGCATCTGGAGGAACAACTTCTCCGGTGATATATTCATCCTTTCCTTTTCCCCAGATGTGCATCAAAACGGATTGCGACCATTGGAGGTTATTATTCCCGTTCAACTTGTGTCCTATAATTTGGAGAGGAACACCGTCTGCCATGCTATGGTTGTTGGTGATGGGTGCTTCCATATTTGAGGTCACTTCTAATGAGGATGGGTTTTGGTTTTCTATGGCCATGCCATACTTGGTCATCGGAGACTTTTGGAGAGTTAGAAACAGAATTTTGGTGTTTCAAACAACCGGCTCTGATGCCATGAAAAATTAGGAGAGTTTGAATGAATAATTCACTCATTATTTTCTGAAGAATAGTACAAGAATAAATAGAGAGGGAAGAGCAAATCTCTCCCTAAAATCAAGGGATAACAATCAACCTAAAACAAGGAATTACAATCAGGAAAAATAAGGAAAGTAAAAACTGATTGGGGATATCAATATCCCTTTATTCTAGGAAACAATTAAACTAATTTTAGCAACTAATCCCTAGAGTTTTGGTAGAGATTACAGATTTCCACATAATCCAATCATTATCTCTTTATCTAGCTCCTAGTCGCTGAAGTTTTCAGGAAAATTGTTTGATTAACGTGTTGGATGACTGTCTTTAAATGCAACTCTATCCTTGTTACATTTCATGTCTAATTCATTAGTAGCAGATATCTCAAAATGTATATATTTGCTGTGGTGATCAAGCAGGATTTGATTGTTCATTCTCTCATGAACAATGTCCTTGGATTTTCATCATCAACTATGTCAATGATTCTAGGAATACCTATAAAGCCAATGCAGGCAAAGTATGTGTTCTTGCTTTTATTCCAAACTCTTTCGGAAAAATTTTTAATGGGATGCGTTCTAACACCCTCTTGCTGTGCCATTCTTTTCTGTGGTAGAATAACCAACGGTGTTGAGCAAAGCATTGAAGCTCTTTCAGAATAAGGCTTTTTCCTATGAATAAAAGTAAGTTTGTCTATGTGATGTTTGGTTCACCGGTTCGAACTAGGGAAAATTCTAGTTTGTACTTGTTTGGTTACAATTTTTTTTCCCACAGAATTTGAATTGCTACAATGTTTCTGGTTTTAACTAGCTGTTTGAACCAACAATCCAAACGCCCTATTTTATTTTAGATTCTTTTTTCCTCTTTTGCATAAATTTGCTTTCTATAACTAATTCTTGTCAATCAAATATTTTCATAATCTTGGCATATCAACATGTGCAGCATCATCTATAAAAGTAATTATGGTGAAATCCTTCTTAATCTGTTTTACTGTATTGTATATGATTCTGATTTGTTTCACCAATTGGAGTTACGACATTATATGTTATATGTAACACCCGCCTATTTTATGTAGCATACCACGTTAAGTTAGTAACGTTGATAAGAAATTTTATTAATGAATTTCGTTATATGATATGATATGTGATGTGCATGTTACTAACTTTTTATGTCAAGTTTTGTGATAGGTGACGACCGCATGGGATCGTTGTGCTTTAGTGTTCATGTGAAATTTTGAATGTATGTTTTTTTATGATGCAATAATGTATGTATGTATTATTGTATGGCATTTAAGGACAGTTCGGTAGGCCAAACTTTTAAGATCGGCAGGCCGAACATCTTGCCCGAGATCGGTAGGTCGAAGAAACCAATTGGTAGGCCAAACTTACTGGAACCGACAGGCCAAAGGGAAAAATCGGCAGGCCGAATACGAATGACGAACGGTCAGCAGAAATCTCTCCCAAAATTATGGATGAGTTAATTACGTTAATTGGGTGATTAATTGGCATAATAATGGAATGTTTTATCAGTTAAGGAAATTAAAGGGGTTTGACTTCGCATTGATTTGTGTCAATTATGGATGAGTTGGACTCCGTGAAAAGAAACACTGGCGCGTTGTCATAGGTGACGACGTGTTGGATCGGGACATAAAGTGAATTGATTTAGATTAATAATTCTGTCTTGGCAAATCGATTCACTTTAGATAGTCATTTGTATTGTATCTTTATCCTGAGATGAATAGTCGGCCCGTTGTCTCGACTTGTGTCTTTTGATGTACCAATGGGTGACTCCCACATCTCTATAGTGGTATGCATGCCGGTACATTGGAGGCATGACTCTTGATAGTGTAGACTTGTTATTCATAGATATGGAATCCATAGCTCCTCTTTAGGAGTAATGATATCCTCTTATATGCGTTGTCCTGTAATTAGAAAACTGGAGCGCTCAACCATTTGGATACATAGTTGTTACCGAATGGTATACTATCGTTGGATGGTAAGTTTTCTAATGGTGAGACAATGGAACGTAAGATAAAAATAATCGGGAAGGTAAGACAGAACTTGTCCTTAAGCCGATTATGGATTATCATATGGGGATACGATGCACTATGATATGTCATGGAGACTTAGCTACATGAGCTTTGTAATTCTATAAAGTTCGAGAGTGCAGCTCCAAGCTTTTAGTGGAGTAGCGTTGGAGTTGATAATTGTGAAATGTATATCTGGGATATTGGGTTTCATAATTATCATGAGCTTGAACTTTATAGGTCCATTTTGGTCCCCTTTGCTAGCTCACAAAATCCTATAACGACACGGCGTGCTTTTCCAATCATTGGTGACTTATGTCGGATTTATCAGATTGGTTTAAAATTTGTAAGAATCAAATAATTCATGTCTGTTTATCGGTTGAATTAATTTTGTAAGAAATTAGTTCAAGATAAACTTGTTGAATTATTGCGATCAGATAATTCTTGTCTGTTTATCGGTTGTTTTAATTTTGGACAAGTTAGAACAAGATAAACTTGTAGAATTATTATGAATTGATTTATTTTCTTAGAGATTATCTTGATAAAGTTTGTTTTGATCAGATAGCTTCTCTATTGGGTTATTTGAATCAAAACTGAGACTTTATCCTTTAGAATCTCGGGTGGAAAATAAAAGATTCGAGGAGATTTTTTCTCGGGAGTTCGGCCTGTCGAACTGGCCTGTTCGACATGCCAATTAGAATGTTCAGCCTGCCAATCAGCGGAGATAAGATTACACGTTTTCACATCGGATCTTATCAGATATTGATCCGAACTTGATTCTGTTTCGCATTTTTGAGACCTAATCTGATATGGACTGACCCCAGGACCAATAGGTATAAAAAGGGAGTAAGTCTCATGATTTACTCAGATCAATTTGAGAGATTAAGAGTGATACTCTTCTAGTGAGCATCTAAAAAACTCCCTGAGAGCTTTTGTTCACAAATCACGAACACTAGCTTTGGGTTCTCTCTATTGGTTGGAAAGAGAGTCACCGGTGGAAGAGCTGTACGTGTGAGCCCACACTCACTCCGGTTGTGGATAGAGAATAGCAAAGAAGACCAGTTGGTTGAGGCTCTTCTGGAACGTTACTTCTCTACACAGGTTGCGGAGGTTCTTCGACACACTGAGGTTAGTAAGATCTGTTTAATTTATACATATAACATGTCAAACTTGTGTTTTGGATATTACTCTGATGAAAAATTTTTAAAATTCCGCTGCGCACTTTGTTTCCAACAATTGGCATCAGAGTCGAGGTTTTTACATAAATTTGCAAGTTTGTGATCATGTTATATGCATAAGTTGTATGATCTTAATCTCTCCTATGCTTGAATTGAATTTTATAGAGAGATAGCACTCTAGGTTTCTATATAATATAAATGTTGTAATGGATTATGTGGCGAATGTTTATTAATTAATTATGATTGATTAAATCATTGTTTAATTATTTATTAATAAATTAATACCAGTTATGTTTCCTTAGAGGTTAGAATGTGTATCTAGGTTTTTCATGTAATTAGATGGCGGACTATCATCTCCGTCTAGGAATTATTATTTAATTTTTAATTTCTAAGAATTTTGTAATTCTATAATTATTCGAAGAAGACGGATCTAGAAGACGGATCTTGAAGATTGATGATGGCGCCTCTAGGTATTTCCTGAGTCTCTAATTTTATGTTTTTGAATTGTTGAAAATAAAATTGATGAATTGCATTAAAATTGTATTTTCTGGATTGAGGGTTTTCTGCTCGGTCGGCATGCCGGACCTCACAGTTTGGTAGGCCGGAGGTCACAAATCGGCAGGCCGGACGTATGGTCCGGCAGGCTGACAGTGGGGCAGAAATTTTGGTGCTCTACCGGCAGGCCGAACCTTCATGTTCGGCAGGCCAAACCTTCATAATTGGCAGGCCGATCACCCAGACCGGCCTGCAGACCTCGAGCTGCCAGGTGTCCAGAAAAGGTGCAATTTTTTTGATGCAGTTTTAATTTTATTTTTGGGACGATTCTAAGAAACATTAAATTTGGATATGATCGAAAATATGAAGTATTCGATTCATACGGGATTGAAGCCTTGAAGATGGATATCACATGAAGCAGGATACAACTTGAGGATTCAAGGATGAAGAATCAAAAAATGTCTCGATTATTCTCTTGTAATCTTATTTTTCTATTATCTAGGGTGGAACCATAATATTACGGTTATTATTATTTTGCTTGTAGCTTTGCTTGTCTGCATTATAATATGATTTACCATGTATATTGATAACATGTCATATAGAATAGGGAGTGCTGCTCATATTAAAATTGTTCATGTATAATTTTAAAATAAAACCTTGACTTCAAAAGATTGAGTGGGAGAAGGTTTTCGAAGAGAGAACCTAAGGCCTCCATCGTTGGTCCATAGGAAGAACATGGTGGTCCTGACCCCTAGGAAGGGATTTCTATCATGTACCAGATTGGATCTCTGAAAGGATAAGGTATTTTAGTATGATTTATGGTTGCACACCCCTAGGTGGTGATTATAAATCATGGATAAAATATTGAAACGGTGGTTATACACTCATGTTAATTTTATTATTAACCTCCCCTAAGAGCTGTGTTAATAAAATTAATGGCCAAAGAAACGATTATTAGTATATGCTGGATCATACGGGTCCTGGATGGCATATATTAATCAGGAGGGGATCCGTGTTCCTGGTTGAATTTGGCATGACTCCCCTAGGAGCTTGTTAAATTCTGAGTTGGGAATTATCATTGTAAGGTTGTGATATTTTCAAGGTTTTGACACATAAATACATTTGTATGATTTTACATGATTGTGTTATCTTACTAAATTATTATATATGTTTGCTTATGTTTGGTATATGATTCTTTATTGTAGATTGAAAATGTCTAAAAACGCTTTATCATCGATACTTGACAAAAACCAATTAACCGATGAGAACTATAACGATTGAAAACGGAACCTGGACATCATCCTTTCCTTTGAGAAACTGAAATATGTACTGACAACTCCTTGTCCTCCCGAGCCTACAGGAGACTCAAGTAATGAGCAATTCCAAGAGTATGATCACTGGAAAGATGCTAATGATCAGGCCCGCTGCTATGTTATGGCTAGCATGAACAACATGCTGCAGGCTCAACATCAGGATTATGAGACTGCGAAGCAGATCTTGGATAATCTTTAGGATATGTTCGGAGGCTAGGCCATAACAAAGCGGCAAGGGGCGGTTCAAAAACTCTTAAACTGTAGACAGAGACTGGGGACATCTGTAAAGGAGCACATGATGTTGGTCATGGGTTACCTCACTGAGGCTCAAACCAATGGAGCCGACATCGATGCTGAAACTCAGATGACTATGGTCTTTGAGACTCTGTCTAAGGAATTTATTCCGTTTAGAGCTACTTTTAATTTTAGCAATAGACGGGATATGACCTTGATAGAACTGATGAAACAGTTACAGGAGTTTGAACTGCTGATCAGGGAGTCTCCTGCTGGTGGAGAGGCCAATGTGGTAGCTGCTTCTGGTTCCAATCCTAACTCTGGGAACGAAAAGAAGCAACGGGCCAAGAACAGGAAGTCTTCTATTCCTATTGCTACCAAGAGCAAGAAGAAGAAGAAGAAGAACCTAAAGAAGCTTAAGTGCTTCTTCTGTGGAAAGGTCGGGCATATAAAGAAGCATTGCAAGGACTTCCTTTCCAAGGGAGGTAGGTGTGATCTTCTATATTTAGAAACTTATTTGGTTGAGGAATCCAGTGACATCTGGGTCATAGATTTCAGTGCAACTAATCGTGTTTGTGTTTCTCTGCAGGCATTCAAAGAAACGAGAAGTCTACTTCGTGAAGACTTAACGCTTCGGATGGGCGATGGATCCTTGGTCTCAGCGGAAGCAATGGGAGATGTCCATCTTTATTTTGATAATTATAGGAATTTAATTTTACGAGATTGTTTTTATGTTCCTAAATTTAAAAGGAATTTAATTTCTGTATCTTCTTTATTTAAAGACTCCTACGTGGTATCTTTTAATGAAAAAGTGGTGATTCGTAAAAACAAATCTTTTATCTATTCCGGATGGATGCAAAATAATCTATATTTTATCAAACTTAAGATGGACTTATTGCTTAATGCTGAGATAAATGATAATAACTCAAAAAGACTTAAAACTTCTCACTCTAATAAGACTTATATTTGGCATTTACGCCTTGGTCATATTAACCTGAATAGGATTCAAAGGTTGGTAAGGGATGGACCTTTAAGTCACTTAAAGGTGGAATCTATACCTCAATGTGAATCTTGTTTGGAGGGTAAAATGACCAAAAGACCATACTGGTCTAAGGGCAATAGGGTCGAAGGGGTTCTAGAACTTGTGCATAGTGATGTTTGCAGACCGATGAACTTCCGGGCACGAGGAGGGTATGAGTACTTCGTCACTTTTATTGACGATTACTCAAGATATGGGTATGTGTACCTAATGCACCACAAAAGTGAAACTTATGATAAGTTCAGGGAGTTTTGGGCTGAAGTGGAAAAGCAATTGGGTAGGCCCATAAAGGCACTTCGATCTAATCGAGGTGGGGAATACCTTTCTGATGAGTTCTTGGGACACTTGTTAGAGAATGGGATTTTATCCCATTTGACTACGCCGAGCACTCCGTAGCAGAATGGCATAGTGGAGAGAAGGAACAGGACTTTGTTGGACATGATTAGGTCCATGATGAGTTATTCATCATTGCCTTTATCTTTTTGGGGATATGCACTACAAACCGCATGTTATCTTTTAAACAATGTACCTTCAAAATCGGTCCCTAAAACTCCTCACGAGTTGTGGACAAGACGGAAGACATCCTTAAACCATATTCGCGTATGGGGATGTCCGGCTCATGTCCTGTTTAAGGATCCGAATAAGTTGGAAGCACGTTCAGAAGTTTGTGTATTTGTAGGATATCCAAAAGGGACTAAAGGGGGTTATTTTTATAACCCAAAGGAAAATAAAGTCATGGTTTCAACTAATGCAACTCTCCTTGAGGAGAGTTACATGGACAACTTTAAACCTCGAAGCAAAGTGGTGCTTGAGGAGTTAAGGAGTGATCCGTTCACTCCGAAGGTTCCGAACGAAACCATTCCGATCAGTGTAAAAAAACCAAACAAACCTGAACAACAACCTCAGGGGCTTCGGCGTAGTGGGAGGATCGGGCGTCAACCTAAAAGGTATATGTTCAAAGGGAAGGTCTTCTTGGCTAAACCGGATGAACATGACAGGGATCCTTATACTTACGCAGAAGCTATAGAGGATATTGATTCAAGACTCTGGACAGAGGCCATGAACATTGAGATGAAGTCTATGGAGACTAATCGGGTCTGGGAGCTTATGGATCTTCCCGATGGGGTAAAACCCATAGGGTGTAAGTGGATCTACAAGAGGAAAAGAGGAGTGGATGGAAAGGTCGAAACCTTTAAGGCTAGACTGGTAACTAAGGGTTATACACAAAAGGAAGGAATCAATTATGAGGAAACCTTTCGCCTGTAGCCATGCTTAAGTCCATCCGGATTCTCTTGTCCATAGCTGCCACTCTCGACTACGAGATTTGGCAGATGGATGTCAAGACGGCTTTTCTGAATGGCTATCTTGATGAGTCCATTTATATGGAACAACCAGACGGGTTCAAGGTCGCGGGTCAAGAGGGGAAGGTTTGTAAGCTGCTAAAGTCAATTTATGGACTTAAGCAGGCATCCCGTTCTTGGAACATAAGATTTGATCAAGTGATCAAGACTTATGGGTTCTCACAACATGTGGATGAACCATGTGTTTACAAACACATAAAGGATGGGAAGGTGGTTTTTCTACTGCTCTATGTAGATGACATTCTGCTAATTGGCAATGACGTTGGGGCGTTGTCATCGGTCAAATTATGGTTGACCAAGCTGTTTGACATGAAGGACTTAAGTGAGGCTAATGTTGTTCTCGGTATCTTGATCTTTCGGGATAGGAAGAACAAAATGATAGCTTTGTCTCAGGCTGGCTACATAGATAAAATTCTCAGGAGGTTTGCAATGCAAGATTCCAAGAAAGGTGGGCAACCATCTAGGTCTGGAATTACTCTTTCTAAGAAAGACTCTCCAAAGTCTTATGAAGAAAGAGAATTAATGAAGAAGGTGTCTTATGCTTCGGCAGTGGGTAGTCTCATGTATGCCATGCTTTGCACACGACCAGATATTAGCTATGCAGTCAGGATTGTAAGTCGATTTCAAGCGAATCCAGGACCGAACCATTGGGTTGCGGTAAAGCATATTTTCAAGTACCTGAGAAGGACTCGAGGGTATATGCTTGTGTATTCGGGTGAGGATTTAAGTCCTCTAGGATACATTGATTCAGATTTTCAATCCTGTCTAGATTCTAGGAAATCGACTTCGGGGTTTGTGTTTACTCTGGGTGGCGGTGCCATCAGTTGGAGAAGTACAAAGCAAAATTGCACTTCAGATTCAACGATGGAGGCCGAATATGTGGCGGCTAGTGATGCTTCGAAAGAAGCAGTGTGGCTCTGCAAGTTCCTTGGGGATCTTGAGGTAGTTCCTGGTATGGATAAAGCGGTATCACTATACTGTGATAACAGTGCGGTGGTAGCTAATGCTAAGGAACCAAGATTTCACAAGAAGAGTAAGCATTTTGATCGGAAGTATCATGTGATAAAGGACTTCGTTGAGGGCGGGCATGTCACGGTGTGCAAGATCCCGTCAGAGGACAATTTAGCTGATCCATTTACGAAGACACTTACTGGGAGAGTCTTCGAGAGGCATGTGGAAGCTATGGGAATGCGAAATTTGCTGTATTTACTCACTTAGTGCAAGTCGGAGATTGTTAGACATATATGCCCTAAGGAGTAAAAATGTAATACGTTTTTGGAGATATTTTTATCAATAAATAATTTATTCATTTATATATACCAAATCATGTCCTCTTTACATTCATATTTGTTGAATGTATGATAAGCAAACAGTAGTCTGAGACTGTCAGTCTAAACCTTAAGAATTGGGCATATGATGGGCTTATTATGCAGAAGACACAATTCTTAAGGTGACGGTCTAAAACATATGATCCGCAATCGAGGGAATAAAGTTGGGCGCTTTATTCATGTAAAGATTGTTATGTTGTCTATATCCCTTTTGGGAGATGGTTTGTCTTGACCATCGGAGTTGGACTCCATGAACAGAAACATTGGCGTGTTGTCATAGGTGACGACGTGCTGGATCGGGACATAAAGTGAATTGATTTGGATTAATAATTCTGTCTTGGCAAATCGATTCACTTTAGACAGTCATTTGTATTGTATCTTAATCCTGAGATGAATAATGGGCCCGTTGTCTCGACTTGTGTCTTTTGATGTACCAGTGGGTGACTCCTACATCTCTATAGTGGTATGCATGCTGGTATGTTGGAGGCATGACTCTTGATAGCGTAGACTTGTTATTCATAGATATGGAATCCATAGCTCCTCTTTAAAAGTATTGATATCCTCTTATATGCGTTGTCCTGTAATTAGAAAACTAGAGCGCTCAACCATTTGGATACATAGGTGTTACCGAATGGTATACTATCTTTGGATGGTAAGTTTTCTAATGGTGAGACAATGGAACGTAAGATAAAAATAATCGGGAAGGTAAGACAGAACTTGTCCTTAAGCCGATTATGGATTATCATATGGGGATGCGATGCACTATGATATGTCATGGAGACTTAGCTACACGAGCTTCATAATTCTATAAAGTTTGAGAGTGTAGCTCCAAGCTTTTAGTGGAGTAGCGTTGGAGTTGATAATTGTGAAATGTATATCTGGGATATTGGGTTTCATAATTATCATGAGCTTGAACTTTATAGGTCCATTTTGGTCCCCTTTGCTAGTTCACAAAATCCTGTAACGACACGGTGTGCTTTTCCAATAATTGGTGACTTATGTTGGATTTATCAGATTGGTTTAAAATTTGTAAGAATCAAATAATTCATGTCTTTTTATCGGTTGAATTAATTTTGTAAGAAATTAGTTCAAGATAAACTTGTTGAATTATTGCGATCAGATAATTCTTGTCTATTTATCGGTTGTTTTAATTTTGGACAAGTTAGAACAAGATAAACTTGTAGAATTATTATGAATTGATTTATTTTCTTAGAGATTATCTTGATAAAGTTTGTTTTGATCAGATAGCTTCTCTATTGGGTTATTTGAATCAAAACTGAGACTTTATCCTTTAGAATCTCGGGTGGAAAATAAAAGATTCGTGGAGATTTTTTCTCTAGAGTTCGGCCTGCCGAACTGGCTTGTTCGACATGCCAATTAGAATGTTCGGCCTGCCAATCAGCGGAGATAAGATTACACTTTTTCACATCAGATCTTATCAGATATTGATCCGAACTTGATTCTGTTTCATGTTTTTGAGACCTAATCTGATATGAACTGACCCCAGGACCAATAGGTATAAAAAGGGAGTGAGTCTCATGATTTACTCAGATCAATTTGAGAGATTAAGAGTGATACTCTTCTAGTGAGCATCTAAAAAACTCCCTGAGAGCTTTTGTTCACAAATCACGAGCACTAGCTTTGGGTTCTCTCTATTGGTTGGAACGAGAGTCACCGGTGGAAGAGCTATACGTGTGATCCCACACTCACTCCGGTTGTGGATAGAGAATAGCAAAGAAGACCAGTTGGTTGAGGCTCTTCTGGAACGTTACTTCTCTACACAGGTTGCGGAGGTTCTTCGGCACACTGATGTTAGTAAGATCTATTTAATTTATACATATAACATGTCAAACTTGTGTTTTGGAAATTACTCTGATGAAAAATTTTTAAAATTCCGCTGCGCACTTTGTTTCCAACATATTTGACTTTCCTTCTTTCTCTCCTTTTCTCCATGCCAATCAGCCCCTCAACAATCAAAAAATTCTGACTTAATGATGGGAATTGAATTCCCATCAATTATGTTTATTACGTTAAAAATTTTAACGTTTCTTTTTTCATTATTTTCTCTCCTTCTCACATTTTTCTCTCTCAAAAATTCTGAGACGTTCTCTCATTTGTTTCCTCTCCCTCTTCTCTTCTCCACGAGTGCTTCTCTCTCTCTCACGAAAATTTTCTAAGTATATTGAAAGAAAAGTCTTATTTTGTTGGTTAAAATTCAAGGATTTTGAGAAGAAACTTCAAGGTATGAATTTAGTTTTTTGGTACTTTTGAAAAGAAATTCTTCTCCTCGTTTCGTCTACAATATCTTTCTATAGGTATTGTGTTTTGTCTCAAATTTTTAAATGTTATGTTATGCATATATGTTATATGGTGTTTTCTAAATTCATGTCATATGAATGTTTTATGAAAAATGAATATTTCTGTCTTCTACCCCTCACAGTAAAATGTTACTGTTTAATTTTGAAAGTATGAAAAATGTAATGATTATTCAAGAGGTAAAAGAATGATGTTTTCATGAAAAGTTTTAAGAATATGCATATGTATGATGAATGTATTTTATTTTTATGATTATGAAATTTTTATGAGATTATAATAAGAAAACCGTTTTGATAATGTTGTTTTTGGGATTTTCGTTTTATTAAACGTTTTATGTATTTACATGATTTTACGGTAATAAAATGATTTTATGCATGATAATATGATGATTGTATGGAGTTTTAAATTAAAATAAATGTATTTGTTTGAAAATGTTTTATTTAAAAGATAAATATGTTTAAAATATATGGTTTGTTTTTATATGCTTAAGGTAGTTTTTATAATTAAAGAAAAATCATAATAACATGTTTATATGATGACAATGTTTATGGTTATGAATTATTGATTGTAATGGATGAGATGAAAATATATATGTGATGATAATTTCATGTTTTACGATGATGGTTATGGATTATGAGATGAATGTATATGAATAAATGTTATATGCATGGATGTTTTATGATACGTATTAATGTATTGCATCTTTAAAATGGAAAATGGCATGAACACTCAAGGAACGAGCACTACGAGACCGCGGCATCGTCACTAAATCACGTTAAGGTTAAGTAAGCTAACGATAAGGTAAGTACATTCTCACCTGCAACATGACACCTTTTTCAAGGTTTGATGATATGTTTACAAGGATATTCATGATGATTTTTCCTTAAAGGATTTCTTATGAAAGATTTTCGTGATTTTAAGTTATGCATGATGTTTATGGCATGTTTTAAAGTATGAAAAGTATGTATATATGTATCATCTAATAAGTGTTGCACACCCAATGTTATGAAATGTTATGTTATGATATCATGTTTGGTTTGGGATTAGCTACCCTCCTCCTCTTATGACAGCACGCCTATGATGATGTTTATGGTGCAACACTTGGGCCCTTAAGAGAAAAATGGAATAAGTTTTAAAATGGTCAACGTAATGAAAGATATGTTTCTATGAAATTGTGCTTAAGGCACTTTTATGATATGATGATGATGATGATGAAGTTTATGAAATGTTTTAAATTGTGACAATTATATGTACTTACTAAGCATTAGCTTAATTATGTTTTATGTCATGATGCAAATGAGGGTAAGAAAATCATGGACTAGGCGGAGGACATGGGAAGGCGTGTGAGCATTATGAATGATGAATTGTAACCGGAAGCACGCCAAGAAGAATGCTCTTATTTTTTTTAATTAAGTTATATAATTCCAACATATATTTTATGTTAAGTTTAAGAACACTTATATTATGGTTTTATAAGTTATTTTATCATTTTCAATGTATTATGAACTTCCGCTATATTTTACGAAAAGTTGGTTTGTTTTAAAATTCAAGCTTTCTCAAGATTGGTCTCGGACGGCCTGCCGAACTTTTTGGCCGGCCTGCCGATCACATTTTCCGGCCTGCCGAACATGGATGAATTTTTAGTCCGAATTACAAAGCCTCTGCCGGCCTACCGGTTGAGGGAACTCTAGCCTGCCGAACTGTGGGAGTAAGTAAGTTTTAAACGATTTGATGTAATGTTTTGTTAAGTCCTAATTTTTACAACTTGATAAACCTATATTATTAAATAAGTTCATGATAAATTTTAAGTATAATTGAATAAATTATGATATGGAATAAAATAAACAATGTTAAGTTTTTAAAATATATATATATATTGAAGGTATGAATGGATCCTGGTTATGTAAGTTTAAGTACTTTTAAAATCAATAGTACTGTTTAAGTTTGATATTATTTATATGTTTAAAGTTTATGCAAGTATGAACGTGTGTATATAACGACATCTGTGACGTCCGAATTAAGGGGCGTTACATTATAAGGGGTGACCAACATGAATTTTTTTTTTTCTTCAGGTGATGAAATTCTTGTTCTTAGTATGTTTTAGATTCTTAGAGTAAAATGATTCTGGCCAGAACCGGATTATGGTTAAGATATTGCAGATGCGTTAGATTCTTAGAAATTGGCTGGTCATCCTCCCTTTTTTTTGGGTGTTGGGGGGGCGGGTGGGGATGGAATTACATCTGATCTCAGTATATTCTGTTCTTTTCAATTTTTACTTGCGACTCCACATATGATGGTCAACGTGCCCAAATTCTCAAGTTAGCTGATGGATCTATTCGTGTGTTTTCATGAAATGGGGACGAAACAACCTCAAGATTCCCTGATCTTATCGATATAATTAAGGATCTTGTAAGCCTGATGCAGATACCTTCATACTGGATGCAGAGGTAGGAACGTATGGGACCACAGATATAGAATATTAACTGATTTCATCTACGTTCACTTTTGTACCCACTTTCTTATTTTTGTTCTTCTTTTGTGGATGTGGATGAACTGTTTTGTCCATTAAGTTGCATTTTCTGAGAGGAAGTTCAAGTGATTCCTATACTTATGGTTTTTCTTTGGTTTCAGGTTGTTGCAATTGACTGGAAGAATGGCTGCAAGCTTATGTCCTTTCAAGAACCTTCTTCGCGGGGAAGAGGCAGCAAAGATGCCTCAAATACATTGGATATCATCAAGGTATATCATATCATGTGGTTTCTTCATCAACACGGCATCAAATGTCCTATGTGTTTGTTCATCAAGTTCTGTTTTTTCTAGGAAATTGTTGCAAAGAGGACTGGAAATGAAGTAGGATGATGATGTAAATTCATCCTGTAATATCAGGCGTGAGTATTCAATAATCTAGTTTAAAGTTTAGATGCAATTTTTTTGGAATTTGATTTAGAACAGTGTGCGTATATTTTAATGTTACTAGGTGGAAGAGAAGTGATTTTTCTGGATTGCAAGCTCATTTAGTGTAGCTGAAAAGAAAAAAAAAAGAAAGAGACCTTGGTATTAACTTTTCTTGGATGTTCTGTGAAGGGAGGAGAGAACAGGTATAACATAGGTGTTGAGTCCTTTGTTATAAATATTTCTGGTACTTTATGCTCTTCATCTATGTTAACAACATCTAGTCCACTCCTTTTTCTGGATTTTATTTCTTTTTAATTTGGTTGAACTTTCTGATTTATTTTCTGCATTATATTTGTATGCAGGTTGACATCTGCGTATTTGTCTTTGATATCATGTTTTATAATGGCCAACAGTTATTTTCTTTAACTTTTGTTTAATTAGATTTAAATGTACATATTGTGCATGCACTTTTTAGATTGCTAACTCATGATATCTCTGAAATTAGTGTTTTTGGATTCTAAACTGCAACTCTCCCGTCTCTTTTTGGTACTCATCTTTCCAAGACTGAAGAGGACTGGGGAACAACTTTCATTTTCCAATCTTTACATGTAATTCTCTTGTCTTGAGAAAAGAAAAGGAACCCATAAAGATGCTTTCTGATATAAAGAGCATGATTGGAGCGGTATACTTCAGAAATGCAGAATATGTCCATGTGGAATTATAGAAATCTTCTTCCTGATTATGTGGAATTATATTCCTGATTGTGATCTTCCTGATTGAGTGGAAGTTTTGTAAAATGATTTGATCAATATTTTAGGAGATTTGGTAGGATAATTTAGCTGTAAATTAGTGGGAGAATAATCAGCTATAAATGAGTAGGATAATTAGCTATTAATGAGTTAGGATTTTTGTAAGGAGGGCATGGTTCTGTCTCCTATATAAATTTATTGCTGTACACAGTTTTGAGTAGTGAAAAATCATTCTATTCATCACTTTCCACATGGTATCAGAGCTTTCTTTAACTACCAAAAAATCCTAGGGCTAAAAAATTGCAGTACATATGCCTCATACCTGATTAGAGCCATCCTCTGAACCCTTGGTTCTTCATCCAACTTTAAGTCTGAAATGGTTGCCTCAATGCCGACGGAGAATGCAATCACCACAACCAGCCATGAAACAATTTTGTCCATTCCAGGCACATCAAGTGGAGGAATGGAAGACAATCTCATCACCGGTCATTAGTTGAACGGCAATAATTATTTGCAATGGTCCCATTCCGTCATGATGTTTATTTGCGGAAAGGGAGAAGACAATTATCTCACTGGAATAGCAAATAAACCCAAGGAGGACGAGTAGAAATTCAAAATCTGGAAATTGGAGAACAATATGGTAATGTCATGGCTGATTAATTCTATGACAAATGAGATTGGAGAAAATTCTCTCCTTTATGAGACCGCCCATGAAATTTTGGAAGCAACCAAAGAAACGTATTCCACTGTTGAGAATACATTTGAACTCTTTGGAATAGAAAGAATGCTTCACGATCTACGTCAAGGAGATCAAACTGTCACCCAATATTTCAATTCTCTCAACCATCTGTGGCAACAACTCAACAAGTCTGAAGAGCTTGAATGTTATTGCCCTGAAGACCGAAACAGAGACAAGTTGATTGTTGAAAAGAAGCGTATTTATAAGTTTCTTATTGGCCTCAACAAGAACCTAGACGAGGTACGAGGGAGGATACTTGGCACAAAACCTCTTCCAAGCATTCGTGAAGCTTTCTCAAAGGTCAGGCGTGAAGAAAGCAGAAAGAAGATCATGATGGGATCAACTTCATTCTCAAACAGCATAGAAAATTTTGCACTTGCAGCACGAGCCAGAACAAAAAATCCTACCCATGTAGCAAGAGTTTCCAATGTTCACGGAAGAGATAGTAAGCCGAAGAAAGGTCGCCCTTGGTGTGACCATTGTTGAAAACGAGGACACACAAGGGAAACATGTTGTCAGATTCATGGAAGGCCAACAGATATGAGACCTGCCCGAGATAGAGAGAGCCAAGGAAATCAAGTTACAACAAAAGAGACCTCCACAACAGTAGAACCAAACCTATTTAGCAAAGAACAACTTGAATTACTCCAAAAGATGTTCGAGCAAACAATAAGTTTCACAACCTACCATAGGTACCGGGTCTATTGCGCAAAAAGGTAATTGTTCAATTGCTCCGCACACCACAAAAGAAAATTCAAAACTGTGGATTGTGGATTCAGGAGCATCTGACCATATGATTGGAGATGCAACAATTTTCTCAACATTTAGTCCTTGTCGAGAAAATTGGACTGTTAGAATTGCAGATGGTTCTCTCAAAAGAGTAGTAGGAACTAGCACTATGATAATTTCAAAGAATTTAATTCTTCAATCAGTTCTTTTTGTGCCTACGTTGGATTGCAATTTGTTATCTATTAGCAAACTCACTCAAGATCTCAACTGTGTTGCTAATTTTTTCCCTGATTTGTGCAAATTTCAAGTCTTGGATTCGGGGAGGACAATTGGCAGTGCTAAACTAAGCTCGGGACTTTACTTTCTCAAAATTGTAGATTCTCCCAATGGATAAGTTCAAGATACTAGTTGTTTGGTAACTACCGGTGAAAGTCAACAAAGTTCTTTATCTTTAATTGTTGAGTCAAATAATAAAAATGCTATCATGTTGTGTCATTTTCGTCTTGGTCATCCTAATTTCTTGTAGCTCAAAAAGTTGTTTCCTACATTATTTAAGAATAAAAATGTGTCAGATTTTCAGTGTGAAATTTGTCAGTTGTCAAAACATGTTCGAAACACATTTCCTCCTTAACCATACAAAATATCACATCCCTTTTCCATGATTCCTAGTGACATATGGGGACCATCTAGAATAAACAATATCATAGGTTCAAGATGGTTCATATCATTCATTGATGATCATACTCGACTCACATGGGTATTCCTTATGAAAGAAAAATCTGAGGCTAGTCAGATATTCAGAAGTTTCCATTCTATGATCCAAACACAATTTCAAACTCAAATCCAAGTCCTGAGGACAGACAATGCTAGAGAGTACTTTCACTCGCTTCTTGGGGAATACTTAACAAAGGAGGGTATAGTACATCAGAGTTCTTGTGTTGACATACCTCGACAAAATGGGGCAGTTGAAAGAAAAAATAGGCACCTATTAGAAGTTGCTTGATCACTTAGGCTCTCTTCAAACATTCCTAAACATTTCTTGGGGGACTCCATTCTCATAGCAACCTATCTAATAAATCGGATGCCATCTCGAACTCTAAAGTACAGCACCCCATGTCAAACTCTACTACAAACCTATCCCCAAAATCGTATTCTCAGCTTCATTCCACCAAAAGTCTTTGGTTGCACCGCCTTTGTTCATGTTCATCAACATAACCGACGAAAACTTGATCCTAGAGCATTAAAATGCATTTTCCTTAGATATTCATCCCACCAAAAAGGATCCAAATGTTACTCATCTGTCACAAGAAAATAATACAATTCCATGGATGTCACCTTCTTCGAAAATCAACCCTACTATCCCAAAACAGCCATTTAAGGGGAGCATGACACATCCGAATCTCAGTTTTGGGATTTGGCAGAAGAAAGTCCTCTTGAACAACAGATTGTGCAACCTCAAGTTTCTTTGTTCTCTCCAGGATCCGAGTGTCAAATTCCATCCTTTGAGTATCAAATTCCATCCTTTGTTCTATCTCAGGATCCATCCTTTGTTCTACCAGTCCAAGATAAAGTCGAGTCACATAGTCTTCCTCCTAGTCTTCCTCAAGAAGATATAGTCGTCCATCCAGACACTCCTTTAAACCGAGTAGATACATCACAACTAGAGCACAATGGTGAACTTCATGTCTATTCAAGGAGAAGAAACAATCACAAGGAAGTGGAGAAACGAGTTACAATTGAGCAAATCCATGAGTCAGAACCAAATCCAAGAACTGAGGACAATGCACAAGGTAACACTCAATTTGATCCTTCTCATAGTGAGGTATCTGACAATGATTTAGCTTGGCCTATAGCACTTCGCAAAGGGATGAGGTCGTGTACAAAACACCCTATTTATAACTTTGTGTCATATAAGAGATTATCACCAGCTTTTCAAGCGCTTGTGACAAATCCTGACAAGGTGTAGATTCCAGCCAATATACAAGAAGCACTAAAGTCGCCCAAATGGAAGGCTGCAGTTCTAGAAGAAATCTGTGCTCTTAAGAAGAACAACACATGGGAAATCACTGATCTACCTGCCAGGAAGAAAGCAGTTGGATGTAAATGGGTTTTCACAGTCAAATACAGAGAAGATGGGAGCATTGAGAGATACAAAGCTAGACCTATAGCCAAAGGCTTCACCTAGTCATATGGGATTGATTATCAAGAAACCTTTGCACTAGTAGCTAAACTCAATACTGTTCGAGTTCTTCTTTCACTTGTTGCAAATCTTGACTGGACTCTCAATCAACTTGACATGAAGAATGCGTTCTTAAATGGGAATCTCAAAGAGGAAGTTTACATGGACAGCCCACTAGGTCTAGAATCAGAGTTCAACACTTATAAGGTTTGTAGATTGAGAAAATCCCTATATGGTCTCAAACAATCTCCTAGAGCTTGGGTTGAAAGATTCACCCAGGTTGTGAAGAAACACAGATATACACAATGTCAGACTGATCTGTCACGCCCCGGAGTACGGGAGGTGACGTGGCAGAATATTTAAATTAATTAAAAGAGAATTTAATTGATATTAAGGGTTTAAAAATCCAATTAAGCAAGAAATAAGGAGATTTTTCCACCACATTTTATAAAAGAATTTAAAATCATTAAACAAATAACAATAATGGAATAAAAACCGCGAATATGGGTTCCACAACCCACAACTTGTGCACACACATGGTTCTGACAATATCACAAATACAATTACAGTCCAAGTACAAATAAAGTTAAGTCTTACATGTCTTGATTAATAAATACAGAATGTAAATAAATTCTCCTATTGCCCCTGAGTTCGGTCCGAAGAATCTCCTCCAAACCTAAATGGGAAACCACCTAGAGGGGGGAATTTAAAACAGATAAAACGTGAGCGAAAGGCTCAGTAGGACTAAGTTTTATAAAATAATTTAATACAAAGAAACATAACATTATCAGGAGTTATACAGAAAAGGAACTTGAATAAATAAATAAATAAATTGAGTAGAACCGTTCTGACACAGAACAGTCTACTCGTCAAACCCAAACACCAGTTTACTTTTACCTAGGCAAACCATGATATCACCACCGTAGTGGCCCAGCTGGGTTTCGGGACCTGCCCCCAAGGTCGATCACGACCCGATCTCTAATATGGCATCATGCCCATGTGTTTATTATCATTATCATTCAAAACTCAATTACCGAGTGTTGTCAATTACATTCATTATGAAATTCATTTCATGTCACTGTATATAAAAATATAACCGATAAAACCATTTTCAAACAACCGTTGAAAATATTTTGATAGAAATCCTTTTTAAAGCCAAATCATTTCAAAACCAGGCTACCAAAGAAATAGGATAGAAGTCCTACCTCAGTACTCGTGCCGGTACCCCACACCGTAATCCCGATCCGCTATACGTTAGCTCCACGGAACCACGAACAATCCTAGATACAAACTAAGTCGATCAATATCTAATTCGAAACATTCTATGTTACTAAATCCTTTCATGATGTCCTAGTGTGCCATTTGTATCATTAAAATCATCCTACAAGGTTGGGATTTAAATTAGGGTTCAAAACAATGAAATCGGGTAAAAATCACAAAATTTTCCATGCCTCGGTCGGCCTGCCGGACGCCCTGCTTCGGCCTGCCGAACTGCACAGTTCGGCCTGCCGGAAGCAAAGTTTGGCCTGCCGAACATTTCCCCAGATTCGGCCTGCCGGTCGGAAGAACACCGGCCTGCCGAACATGAACTTCGGCCTGCCGAACTGGGAAGATCCAGAAATCCCAGCCACGGGTTTCTCGATCCCCAAAATCCAAATCTTGTTTCTAACCTGTTTTTCTCAAATCCCAGGCATGAAAAACAACTATAATTGATAGAAAAACATTCTAGAACATGTTTGGAATCATTTAAACAACATTTAAACTCAAAATCTTCAAAAATCCGAAAATGAGAAAAAGAGGAGAAAAATGAAAATCTTGAATCCAATCCGTTTTTCTTCAATCTAGGTTTAGATTCTAGTTGTTCTAAGCTCATTTAACACAAATCCACGGTTTTCTAAGTTAAAACAAACTTAGATTTCAAAAACACACAAAATCGAAAATTTTGTAAAAAGTTTAGAAATTTCGAATCTAACCTCGAATCGAAGCTTCAATCCGCGTTCTCGGTCGCCGAATCACGTCCCCGAGCTTCCTCCTTGCTGTTCCGAAGCTTGGATTCGAATGGAAATCAAAATTTTTTGAAGAAATTAGAGAGAGAGAGAGAGGCTGCCGAGAGACCAAGAGAGAGGAGAGAGAGAGAGCTCGTGAGAGTGAAGAGAGAGAGAGAGAAGAGAGAAATAAATAGAGAAAATCGGTGGGCGGTTTTACTGTGCGAAAACCATGTGCCGCCCACGGTTTTGTAAAACGGAGTATTTTTAACATTTTACAAATTGTTGTGTTTTAAAACTCAAAACATCATTTTAAATCAACAAGGAATCTTTTGAACAAATCAATTTAACAAAACAACCAAAAACTAAAAATCCAACCAAATAATCTAATTAAAGTTAAAACTTTAATTATGGCACACTAATTCATCATTTACATTACATTAATATTAAATAAATTTCGGGACGTTACAGCTCTCCACCCCTTAAAGAAATTTCGTCCTCGAAATTTACAACTCATCTCAAAAACAAAACAAATGCGGATACAATTCCCGCATACCCGACTCTAGTTCCCAAGTGGCTTCATCAACCCCGTGATGCTGCCACACGACCTTTACCAACGGTATCTCACGACGACGCAAGCTAATACTTTCCGGTCGATAATCTGAATCGGCACTTCTTCGTACGTCGTATCCTCCTGAACCTGCACATCGCGAAATGATACTATCTTACCCTGCTCAGGTGGACACTTCCTAAGCATAGACACATGAAACACATCGTGCACATGAGAAAGTTTGGGCGGAAGATCAAGCCGATAAGCGACCAAACCAACACGCTGAGTGATCTCGAACGGCCCAATATACCTCGGCGCGAGCTTCCCACTCACCCCGAACCGCATAGTTCCCTTACGAGGTGACACCCTCAAGAGAACAAAATCTCCAACCGCGAATTCTAAAGGTCTACGTCTCCTATCCGCGTAGCTCTTCTGCCGACTCTGAGCTGCTCTCAATCGATCCCGGATTACCACGACTTTCTCGTTGCTGTCACGAATCTCATCTGGCCCAAGAATAACTCTATCTTCCGGCTCGGCCCAACACACAGGTGACCGACACGGTCGCCCATACAATGCCTCAAATGGTGCCATACCGATACTCGCCTGATAACTGTTGTTGTACGCGAACTCCGCCAAATGCAAACATTGCTTCCAATTCCCGTCGAAGTCCAACGCACAAGCACGCAACATATCCTCGAGAACCTAAATAACCCGCTCAGACTGCCCATCAGTCTAAGGATGAAACGCCATACTGAAGTTCAAATCCGTACCCAAAGCCTCCTGAAAACTCCTCCAGTACTTAGCATTAAACCTGGTGTCTCGATCAGAGGTGATGGACAAAGGAACTCCATGCAACCTCACAATGTTATGCATATACAGCTCCCCGAGAATCTTCCTGGAACACGTCGACCTAAACGGAATGAAATGCGCCGATTTCGTCAACCTGTCGACCACAACCCAAACTGCATCATGCCGCTGCTCCGTCCTCGGCAAACCTGTGAGAAAATCCATCGTCACATGCTCCCATTTCCACCCTGGAATAGGAAGCGGCTGAAGCTGACCTGCAGGCTTCTGGTGCTCAGCTTTCACCTGAAGACACGTCGAACATTTGGACACGTACTCGCGAACATCTTTCTTCATGCCTCTCCACCAATAGTGCCTCTTCAAATCACGATACATCTTGGTGCTCCCCGGATGAATAGCGAACTGAGACCTATGAGCTTCGTCTAGAACGGCTTTCGTCACCTCGGCGATAACTGGAACTGCAAGACGCTCCCGGAAATACAACGATCCATCTGCATGCACGCTCCATTCCTCGAACTGCTCTCCGTTCTGAATCCACGACCAAATCCCCTGCAAATGTCGATCCTGCCACTGACCTTGCTTCACCATCCGAACAAGAGCTGGAGTCGCCTCCACATGATACAACAAAACTCGATCACCGTCTTCATGATACTGTAGCCGATACTCACTCACTGTCGCATCCCTGCTCCAGTCCTCAAAAATCAAACAAGCGAGAATCCCTGAAGACTTCCTGCTAAGCGCGTCCGCTACCACATTAGCTTTTCCGGGATGATACTGCAACGCGAAATCATAATCCTCCATGTACTCCACCCATCTGCGCTGCCTCAAGTTGAGATCCCTCTGAGTGAACAAATGCCTCAAACTCTTGTGATCGGAGAAGACCTGAAACGATGCCCCATACAAGTAACATCTCCAAATCTTCAGCGCGTAGATCACCGCTGCAAGCTCTAAATCGTGAGTAGGATAATTCCGCTCGTGAGGTCGTAGCTGTCTCGATCCGTACGCAACCACACGTCCATGCTGCATCAACACGCATCCAAGTCCGCGCCCTGAAGCATCAGCATAAACCGCATACGGCTCGTCACTACTAGGAATAACTAATACTGGAGCTGAAGTCAACCAGTTCTTCAATTCCTGAAAAGCAGACTCACAGTCTTCATCCCACTCAAACCTGACGTTTTTCCTGATCAACCTCGTCAACGGAGCTGCAATCTTCAAAAAGTCCTTTACAAATTTCCTGTAATATCCAGCAAGACCTAAGAAGCTACGAATCTCCGCTACATTCCTTGGTCGTTCCCACTCCAATATAGCTTCAATCTTGGACGGATCCACTGAAATACCATGTTCCGAAATGACATGACCCAGAAATTTGACCTCAGTCAACCAGAACTCACACTTTTCCCTATTAGCATACAACTGGTGCTCCCGCAGAGTCTGAAGCACGATCCGAAGATGCTGCTCATGCTCCTCCCAAGTCTTAGAATACACTAGAATATCATCGATGAACACGATCACAAATTGATCCAGATACGGCCTAAATATCCTGTTCATCAAATCCATAAAAGCTGCTGGAGCATTCGTCAACCCGGAAGACATAACCAGAAACTCGAAGTGCCCATACCGAGTCCTAAAAGCTGTCTTGGGAATATCCTCTTCCTTGATTCTGAGCTGATGATAACCTGACCGCAAATCAATCTTCGAGAAGTATCGCGAACCTCCCAACTGATCAAATAGCTCATCAATCCTAGGCAAAGGATACTTGTTCTTCACCGTAACACGATTCAGCTGCCGATAATCCACACATAACCTGAGAGTCCCATCGTGCTTCTTAGCGAACAAAACTGGTGCTCCCCACGGAGATGTGCTATTCTGAATATATCCTTTATCAGCAAGCTCCTGAAGTTGCTTCCTCAATTCCTTCATTTCTGCCGGCGCCATCCGATAAGGTGCCATAGAAATCGATGCTGTCCCTGGAAACAACTCGATACCAAACTCAATCTCCTGATGCGGTGGTAACCTTGATAACTCATCGGGGAAGACATCCTCGAACTCATCGACCACCGGAATCGCTACACTACTACTCGAAACATAGGGCTCGCAATCTAGATTGGCAAGAAAAGCAAAACAATCTAGATTCCTTCGCCCTCCTATACATGACTTCATGAGACGCTCACTCATTAGCCAATCACCACCACCCTGGTAAGTGATTACCGTCCCCCTATCAGACACTAGGGTCACTTTTCTAAGTTGGCAGTCCACAACTGCACTATACCTGGACAACCAGTCCATCCCTAAAATCACATCATAGGAACTCATGGGGAGTATAATCAAATCACTTTTCAAAATCTCATCCCCAATCTTTATTTTACAAGATTTACACATACAATTTACACACACCCGCCCCAAAGGAGAAGTTATAACTAGGGGTTCCTTAAACTCTTCTACTTCTAATCCCAAGGCATGTACAAAAGAACTCGAAATGAGAGAATGAGAGGCACCGGTATCAAATAAAACGCGAGCTAGAGATCTAGAAACCAAAACCATACCATCGACAACCGCGTTACCAATCTGAGAATCTGACCCTCCAGATGCCATTGCATGAACCTGCACTGGCGCCTTCCCTTTTCCTCTACCGATATTGCTGGGTCCTGCATTACTCGGCCGATGCTGCTGAGATGGAGACGACTGCACACTACCTGTACTCGGAGCTCTATACTGAGGAACACTGCGCTGAAAATACTACGGCTGCTGTCCCCGTGCCGGATATGAGAATTGCTGAGGAGAAAACTGCGGATACTGCAACTGCGGGTACTGCGGAGGCGGAGGTAGGGTCTGAGGCTGAGGCTGAGACGAACGACTGGCATCCTCCCCGGTCTGCGATCCAAGATGAGCACTCCTGATCGGGCAATTCCTCTTGATGTGTCCGGGCTGCTGACAGAAATGACAATGAAAGCTGTAGGGGTTGCTGCGCCCGCTGCCAGACGAACTGCTGCTGCCACTGGTCGCACCACCTTGCTTGCCTTTCCCCGGAGCTGGACGACTACTGGTGCTCTTCCTGCCACTCCTCTGCGGTCCTCCTGAAGCCTTGGCTCGGTCCTCACAATACTGCACGTAATCATTCTCCACGGAGATCGCCGATGACACAAGCTCTCCGAAACCCCTAAGCCGTAGAGCAACCAACTGCCGCCGAATAGGAGCCTTGAGTCCTTCTTGAAACTTGATGCATTTCTCGCGCTCCGATGCCACAGCTGATGGAGCAAACCTAGCCAACTCGCTAAACTTCGCCTCATACTCCCGAACTGACATATCACCCTGCTGCAATCTATAAAACTCAGCTGCCTTCTGATCTCTATATCCCTGCAAAAAATACCGATCATAGAACAGATCCTCGAACTTGTCCCAACCGATATCGCCACCGCGCTCCAGACGCTTAGTTTGTTTCCACCAGGTGTTAGCGCCACCCTCGAGCTTATACGCCGCAAACTCCACACGATACTCCTCAAGCACACCAAGGGTATCAAGATGCTTCAAGATCGAATCCAACCAATACTCTGCTAACTGCGGATCCCCATTGCCATCAAAAGTCGGAATAGACGCCCGCCGAAATTCCTTAAAGAAAGCATGTCGACTACCAACACTGGAGTCTTCCGGTCTAGTCCTGGCTGCCATCTGCCGGAAAGCCGCAATCATAGACCTCATCAGGCCCTCATCATTTCCGAACTCGGCGTCAGCTGTCGAACGACGTCTAGGTGCCATTCTCTCACTTCTGAAAACAAAATTGGACTGTCAGAGGTATTTCATTGTCAAACCTATGTGTGCACAAATCCCAAGGTTCATAACCTTGAGCTCTGATACCATTCTGTCACGCCCCGGAGTACGGGAGGTGACGTGGTGGAATATTTAAATTAATTAAAAGAGAATTTAATTGATATTAAGGGTTTAAAAATCCAATTAAGCAAGAAATAAGGAGATTTTTCCACCACATTTTATAAAAGAATTTAAAATCATTAAACAAATAACAATAATGGAATAAAAACCGCGAATATGGGTTCCACAACCCACAACTTGTGCACACACATGGTTCTGACAATATCACAAATACAATTACAGTCCAAGTACAAATAAAGTTAAGTCTTACATGTCTTGATTAATAAATACAGAATGTAAATAAATTCTCCTATTGCCCCTGAGTTCGGTCTGAAGAATCTTCTCCAAACCTAAATGGGAAACCACCTAGAGGGGGGAATTTAAAACAGATAAAACGTGAGCGAAAGGCTCAGTAGGACTAAGTTTTATAAAATAATTTAATACAAAGAAACATAACATTATCAGGAGTTATACAGAAAAGGAACTTGAATAAATAAATAAATAAATTGAGTAGAACCGTTCTGACACAGAACAGTCTACTCGTCAAACCCAAACACCAGTTTACTTTTACCTAGGCAAACCATGATATCACCACCGTAGTGGCCCAGCTGGGTTTCGGGACCTGCCCCCAAGGTCGATCACGACCCGATCTCTGATATGGCATCATGCCCATGTGTTTATTATCATTATCATTCAAAACTCAATTACCGAGTGTTGTCAATTACATTCATTATGAAATTCATTTCATGTCACGGTATATAAAAATATAACCGATAAAATCATTTTCAAACAACCGTTGAAAATATTTTGATAGAAATCCTTTTTAAAGCCAAATCATTTCAAAACCAGGCTACCAAAGAAATAGGATAGAAGTCCTACCTCAGTACTCGTGCCGGTACCCCACACCGTAATCCCGATCCGCTATACGTTAGCTCCACGGAACCACGAACAATCCTAGATACAAACTAAGTCGATCAATATCTAATTCGAAACATTCTATGTTACTAAATCCTTTCATGATGTCCTAGTGTGCCATTTGTATCATTAAAATCATCCTACAAGGTTGGGATTTAAATTAGGGTTCAAAACAATGAAATCGGGTAAAAATCACAAAATTTTCCATGCCTCGGTCGGCCTGCCAGACGCCCTGCTTCGGCCTGCCGAACTGCACAGTTCGGCCTGCCGAAAGCAAAGTTTGGCCTGCCGAACATTTCCCCAGATTCGGCCTGCCGGTCGGAAGAACACCGGCCTGCCGATCATCACTCCGGCCTGCCGAACATGAACGTCGACCTGCCGAACTGGGAAGATCCAGAAATCCCAGCCACGGGTTTCTCGATCCCCAAAATCCAAATCTTGTTTCTAACCTGTTTTTATCAAATCCCAGGCATGAAAAACAACTATAATTGATAGAAAAACATTCTAGAACATGTTTGGAATCATTTAAACAACATTTAAACTCAAAATCTTCAAAAATCCGAAAATGAGAAAAAGAGGAGAAAAATGAAAATCTTGAATCCAATCCGTTTTTCTTCAATCTAGGTTTAGATTCTAGTTGTTCTAAGCTCATTTAACACAAATCCACGGTTTTCTAAGTTAAAACAAACTTAGATTTCAAAAACACACAAAATCGAAAATTTTGTAAAAAGTTTAGAAATTTCGAATCTAACCTCGAATCGAAGCTTCAATCCGCGTTCTCGGTCACCGAATCACGTCCCCGAGCTTCCTCCTTGCTGTTCCGAAGCTTGGATTCGAATGGAAATCAAAATTTTTTGAAGAAATTAGAGAGAGAGAGAGAGGCTGCCGAGAGACCAAGAGAGAGGAGAGAGAGAGAGCTCGTGAGAGTGAAGAGAGAGAGAGAGAAGAGAGAAATAAATAGAGAAAATCGGTGGGCGGTTTTACTGTGCGAAAACCATGTGCCGCCCACGGTTTTGTAAAACGGAGTATTTTTAACATTTTACAAATTGTTGTGTTTTAAAACTCAAAACATCATTTTAAATCAACAAGGAATCTTTTGAACAAATCAATTTAACAAAACAACCAAAAACTAAAAATCCAACCAAATAATCTAATTAAAGTTAAAACTTTAATTATGGCACACTAATTCATCATTTACATTACATTAATATTAAATAAATTTCGGGACGTTACATGATCACACGTTGTTTGTTAAGCACTTAGAAATTGGGAAGATAACTGTGCTTAAAGTTTACGTGGATGACATAATAGTGACAGGAGATCATGTGGGGGAGATACGATGTCTGGAGAAGGTCCTGGCCAAAGAATTTAAGATTAAGGATCTTGGCTATCTTAAACACTTCCTTGGAATGGAAGTATCTCGGTCAAAGAATGGAATCACAATGTCACAGCAAAAGTATGTACTTGATCCTCTCAAGGAAATAGGAATGCTTGGCTGCAAACCGACAGAGACTCCTATGGATTCAGTGACAAAACTTGGTAACTCGGAAGTAAGTGCTCCAGTGGACAAGGGAAGGTATCAACGCTTGGTAGGGAAACTAATATACTTGTCACATACAAGACTAGATATTGGTTTTTCAGTAAGCGTTGTCAGCCAGGATGTGAATGATCCTACAAAAGTTCACATGGAAGCAGTCAACAAAATTCTGAGATAGCTGAAGCTAACACCAGGTCAAGGATTATATTTTAAGAAAGGACTAAAAAGGGATGTTGAAGTATTCAGTGATGCAGATTGGGCTGGCTCCATAACTGATAGACGGTCTACTTTAGGTTATTGTTCTTATGTTTGGGGAAATTTAGTAACCTGGCATAGCAAGAAACAGTCGATGGTATCAAGAAGCAGTGCAGAAGCGGAGTTTCGAGCAATGGCTCATGGGGTTTGTGAAGGAATATGGCTCAAAAGGTTGCTCAAGGAGTTGAAGATTCCAATTGAAGAGACTATGAAGATATATTGTGATAATCAATCAGCAATCAGCACTGCAAAGAATCCTGTCCACCATGATGGGACTAAACATGTAGAGATTGATTGACACTTCATCAAAGAGAAGATTGAAGAAGGAATTATTAAATTACAGTACACTCCCACTAATCAGCAAACAACAAGTATTCTCACCAAGGCCTTACCTAGGAAGAACTTCGAAGATCTATGTAGCAAGCTCGGCATGATGAACATTTACTGCCCAGCTTGAGGGGGAGTGTGGAATTATAGAAATCTTCTTTCTGATTATGTGGAATTATATTCCTAATTGTGATCAGGAAGGAATTATAGAAATCTTCTTCCTGATTATGTGGAATTATATTCTTGATTGTGATCTTCCTGATTGAGAGGAAGTCTTGTAAAATGATTTGATAAGTTTTTTAGGAGATTTGGTAGGATAATTTAGCTGTAAATTAGTAGGAGAATAATTAGCTGTAAATGAGTAGGATAATTAGCTATTAATGAGTTAAGATTTTTTTAAATAGGACATGGTTCTAACTCCTATATAAATGTATTGTTGCACACAATTTTGAGTAGTGGAAAATCATTCTATTTATCACTTTCCACAGTACAAGTAATAAAAGAATTTCATAGTGGAATAGAATTGGAAGGATGTGTTTGCTACATACTCGACTGCATCAAACATTGCATGTTCAACGGCATTAGGCCGCCCTTTCTGACTTGTTCTTGTAGGCTAGTGAAGAATCATGAAAAAACAAACTGCAAATAACAAGGATAATGGTTACAGCGGTATCTGTGATGATATACATTTTTTTGGTACCTATAGAACAATCCAGGGCATTCTTGCTTGCTTTCCAATATATCCTATTGTTGTAATCTAGCAAGTGTATGGTGTACGCTTTATTTAGTAGTAATAGAACAATCCATGATATTTTGGCTTGTTTCCCTATATATTATTTCATGTTATTTTTTATTTTATTTTTTTGTTGAATATATTTGAAGAAATAGAGAATATGAATGAATAATTCTCATTATTTTTTTGATGAATTGTATAGAGACAAATAGTAAGGAAGGAGCAAATCACTTCTTGAAATCAAGAGATTACAATCAGGCTGAAATCAAAGAATTACAATCAGAAAAAATAATTGATTGGGAATTGGTAAGATAATACCCAGATCCCTTTATTTTAGGAAATAAACTAAACTAATCTTTAGCAACTAATCCTTAGAGATTAGGTAAGAGATGATGTATTTCCATGCTCCCCCTCAAGCAAGGTTGTAGATATTGAGTGAACCTAGCGTGGAATTAAGAACTTCAAACGTTTTCTTAGGCACAGCCTTTGTTAGAATGTTAGCGACTTGTTGACTGGTTGGAATATGTAGAAGTGATACTGTATTTGTTTCAATCTTTTCCTTGACAAAGTGTTTGTCGATCTCCACATGTTTTGTCTTGTCATGGTGTACAGGATTCTTTGCTATGATGATTGCGGACTGGTTATGATAGAACATGTTCATAGGACCTGTAATTGGAATTTGGAGCTCATCAAGTACTCTCTTTAGCCAAATTCCTTCACAAATACTGAGTGCAAGGGCTCTGAATTTTACTTCTACACTGCTTCGGGATACAACTGATTGCTTCTTGCTCTGCCAAGTGACTAAATTTCCCCAAACATATGTACAATAGTCTGAGGTTGATCGCCTGTCAGTCATAGACCCTGCCCAGTCTGCATCAGTGAATATCTCAATTTCTTTGTTCGTTGTCTTCTTGAAGAACAGTCCTTGACCTGGTGTCATTTTTAAGTATCTCAGAATTCTGTAGATAGCCTCCATGTGTTCTTCTAATGGGTTGTTCATGGATTGACTTACCACACTCACAACAAAGTTGATATCAGGTCTTGTATGACACAGATAAATAAGTTTCCCAACCTGTCTTTGGTACCTTCCTTGTCAACAGGTGCACCATCAGAATCATTTCCCAGCTTTTAGTTAGGATCCATAAGACTGTTAGCTGGTTTGCATCCAAGCATCCCAGTTTCCTTCAAGAGATCTAACACATTCTTTCGCTGAGAGACTAAAATTTGTTTTTTTGACCATGCTACCTCTATACCAAGAAAATATTTGAGATTACCTAGGTCTTTAACTTCGAATTCCTTGGCTAGAAAACTCTTGAGCTTGAGTATTTCTTCATCATGGTCTCTTGTTAGAATGATGTCATCAACATACACAATGAGTACGGCTTTCTTCCCTAAGGGAGAGTGCTTGGAAAACATAGTGTGATCCGTTTGACACTGATCATATCCAAACTTCTTGATAGCTCTAGTGAACTTGTCAAACCATGCTCTTGGTGACTACATGAGCCCATATAAAGACTTCTTGAGCTTGCAGACCATGTTGGTGGTGGCTGGATTGTCAAGACCGGGGGCTATCTCCATGTAGACTTCTTCTTTCAGATCTTTGTTGAGGAAGGCATTCTTCACTTCTAGCTGATATAGTGGCCAGTCTAGGTTGGATGCAAAAGAAAGTAGCACTCGAATAGTGTTGAGTTTAGCTACTGGGGCAAATGTCTCTTGGTAGTCGATCCTGTATGACTGTGTGAATCCCTTAGCCACAAGTCGAGCTTTAAAGCTATTGACACTCCCGTCGACATTTTGTTTGACGGTGAAGATCCACTTGCAACCAACAGGACGTTTCCCTAAAGGTAACTCAGATATCTCCCAAGTCCCATTCTTTTCTAGAGCATGAATTTCTTCCCAAATAGCTGCCTTCCACTCTGGTACACTTAGAGCTTCATATATTGAGCTTGGAACCTGTATCTTGTCAAGACTGCTAACAAATGCACGGTGATTTGGTGACAGTCCTCCATATGAGACAAAATTGTAAATGGGATGATTAATGCAAGACCTTATGCCTTTTATCAAGGCAATGGGTCTATCGTCAACTAGTGAATTAACAAAAGTAGAAATTGAGTCGGAGCTAGCGTTACCTGGTGAAGTTTGAGGACCATATTCGGATTGGATTCATGGCTTTGATCTAGTGACTATGCTTCTTTTTCTTCTTGAGTTTTGTTTCTCCTGGAATAGATATGTAACTCACTAGGTGCCGTAGGTTGTGTTTGGATGGTACGTGGAGGTGTTTGAATGGATCGTGAAGGTGTTTGAATGGATCGTGAAGGTGTTTGAAACTCTGGTTGGGAACCAGGCTCAGATCGAATTTCAAGCTGAGACGACTCAGGTTGGACAATAGGAATTGGACTCTGATTTGTTTGAGATGAATTTGCAAGCTCTAGATTAGGAGGACAAGAAGAATTCAAGATATCAACATCCCAAAGCTGATATTCCTAAGTAAAGTTCTCCCTCTGAATATCAGTTTGGTAGTAAGGTTGTTGCACGAGGAAAGAGACATCCATGGAGTTGTAGAATTTTCTTGTGATTGAGGAGTAACATTTATACCCTTTTTGGTTTGGTGAGTATCTGACAAATACACATTTGTGCACCTTTGGATCAAGTTTACTCCTATGTTGGGCATCTATGTGAACAAACACGGTGCAACCAAAGACTCTCAAGGGTGGAGTGGAAAGAAGACTAGTGTTGGGAAAGGATTGAAGAAAGACTTTACATGGTGTTTGGATGTTCAAGACTTGAGAAGGCATCCTGTTTATTAGATAAGTGGCTGTTAAGATTGCCTCACCCTAGAAAAATTTTGGAACATGTGTGGTAAACATAATTGACTGGGCAACTTCTAGGAGGTGTCTGTTTTTTCTTTCGGCAATGCCATTTTGTTGAGGTGTGTCGACACATGTGTGATCCCCTGACTCTCAAGATATTTCCCTAGAACTGTCTCAAAATATTCTTCTGCATTGTTAGTTTTTAACACTTGTATTTTTGTTTGGAATTGAGTTTGAACCATAGTGTTAAATTTTCTAAAAATTTCCCCAACATCCGATTTCTCTTTCATAAGAAACAACAAAGTGATCCTAGTATGATCATCTACAAATGAGACACCACTTGGTGCCCGTGATATTTTTTATTCTAGATGGTCCCCATACATCACCATGAATCAATGATAATGGACGAGATGCCTTATAAGGTAAAGTGTGGTAAGAACTACGAGCATGCTTTGAAAATTTGCACTTCACACTCAAAATATTTTGGACTTTCATTATTGAACAGTGAAGGAAACAATTTGTGAAGATACAAAAAATTTGGATGTCCTAGACGATAGTGCCATAACATGATTTCACTATCCTTATTGAATTTTTCAAATGGGACAAGACTTTTATTGGATTGACTTGTTGACTTAACACGTACTGCATTATGAGTTTGTCTTCTAGAAGGTTCACCAATTTTTAGAAGAAAAAGTCCCGAGCACACCTTAGCATTGGCAATTGTCCTCCCAAAATCCAAATCCTAAAATTCACACATATCTGAGAAAAACTTAGCAACATAGTTATGTTCTTGAGTAAGCTTGCTAACAGACAAAAGGTTGCAGTCCAAAATAGGAACATGAAGTACAGATGTAAGGGTTAGGTCCTTTGAAATAACAATAGAACCTGTTCCAACAACTTTAGAACGTGATCCATCAGCAATTTTTACTGCAAGATTTTCACGGCATGGATTGTAAGTGTTGAATAATGTGGCATCTCCTGTCATGTGATCAGTTGCACTAGAGTCTATAATCCATGGACCTATTTTTTCTGACTTTATAGTGAGAGCAGTCAAATAATTACCTTTCTGTGTTAAGGATCCTGTTCCAATTGTACTATGGGTAAGGGTTTGCTATGAGAACATTTTTTACGGGGCTTCAATTTGCTCCTTGCTGAAAGGACTTGTTTTGGTGGCCAAAGATCCTTCATTAACAGACTTAATTACCACGGCTTTCTTTATCAAGCGTTGACGTCGAGGACTTCCAATTAGCGGGTTTTTTGTGGATTTTCCAGCAAGTATCTCGTGTATGGCTTGTTTTTCAGCAATGATCATACCATGGTCTTCCTTTCTTTTGTCGATTGTCATTGTTGTTATGCTGGATTCCTCAAGCAGCTAGGGCAGAATTTTTTGTGACAGAAACAGGAGGGAATTCTCCTAACATTACCTTCTTCCTACTCTCTTCTTGGCAGACCTCAAAGAAAAACTTCTCAAATGTTCGGTAAGGATTTCATTCCCAGTATGTGCCCTCTAATATCATTGAGATTCTTATTGAGTCCCATCAAGAATTTAAAAATTCTTTCCTTCTCTACAATTTCTTTGAACTTATTCAAATTTTCTACACAGGCCCATTGATGTTCTTTGAACACATCCAATCGCTGCCACTGTCGGGCAAGGAGGTTGTAGTATTGAGTGACGGAGGAGTCTCCTTGTCGAAGGTCGTGAAGATTGGTTTCAATTTCGAAAGCCTCAGTAATGTTTTCCTTGCTTGAGTAAAATTCTCTCGCTGCATCCCAAATTTCATGTGCAGTGTTGTAGAGCTCGTTCGTCATGGAGTTGACTAACTAGGACATAACCATGTTGTTTTCGATCTTCCAATTTTTGAATTTGGGTCATCGGCCTCTCAAGAAACAACTTCACGGTGAGATAATCATCCTTTCCTTTTCCACAGATGTACGTCAAAACGGATTGCAGCCATTGGAGATATTATTCCCATTCAACTTGTGTCTTGTAATTTGGTGAGGAACACCTTCTATCATTCCATGATTGTTGGTGATGAATGTTTCTGAATTTGAGGTTACTTCGGCTGAGGATGGGTTTTGGCTTTCCGTGGCCATGTTGTAATTGGTCATCGGAGAATTTTGGAGAGTCAGAGGCTGAGTTTTAGAGTTTCAATACCGGCTCTGATGCCATGAAGAAATAGAGAATATGAATAAATAATTCTCATTATTTTTTCGATAAATTGTATATAGATAAATAGTAAGGAAGGAGTAAATCTCTTCCTGAAATCAAGAGATTACAATCAGGCTGAAATCAAGGAATTACAATTAGAAAAAATAACTGATTGGGAATTGGTAAAATAATACCAATATCCCTTTGTTCGAGGAAATAAACTAAACTAATCTTTAGCAACTAATCCCTAGAGATTAGGTAAGAGATCACGTATTTCCACAATATTTTATTGTTGTAATCTAGCAAAAGTATCTTCAAGCATTATAGGTTTAAAGTCGCAACGGTTTTAAGATCTTCAATAATTTCTAAAAGCTTTACAATCTTAGTTTTTTCAATAATTTCTAAAAGCTTTACAATCTTGTGATGTCATTGTTGAATCATATTGAAAAAAGAATGACATGAAGTCACTGTGTCTTTTTGTTGAAACTTATTGAAATGTGATAAACAATTTTTGTCTACTTTTGAACAAGTTCCCATCCCATCAACTAATGTAAATTTTTTACAGGCTTTTAAGCTTTCCTCTATGGCATAGATGAAAGCGTAAGCATCTGCATATCCTATGTCAAAATCATCATCTATAGACATACACACTTCAAATGTATGTGTATCTTTTCTAATCCTCCCCATCCCTCATGCAGACTTCAGAGATTTGTTCCCTAATGCGAAGTCAGGATTTCTCGAGTATGCAAAGGAAATCATGGTGAGTGCTTCATGATAATATGAAAAATTAGGAGAGTTTGAATGAATAATTCACTCCATTATTTTCTGAAGAATAGTACAGGAATAAATAGAGAGGGAAGAGCAAATATCTCCTTGAAATCAAGGGATAACAATCAACCTAAAACAACGAATTATAATCAGGAAAAATAAGGAAAGTAAAAACTGATTGGGGATATCAATATCCCTTTATTCTAGGAAACAATTAAACTAATTTTAGCAACTAATCCCTAGAGTTTTGGTAGAGATTACAGATTTCCACACTCCCCCTCAAGCTAGGTTGTAGATATTGAGTAAACCAAGCTTGGAAGTAAGAACTTCAAATGTTTTCTTAGGTAGAGCCTTTGTGAGAATATCAGCAACTTGTTGACTTGTTGGGATATGTTGAAGTGTTACTACATTTGTTTCGATCTTTTCTTTGACAAAGTGTCTGTCGATCTCCACATGTTTTGTCCTGTCATGGAGTACAGGATTCTTTGCTATGCTAATTGCGGACAGATTATCACAAAACATCTTCATGGGACCTTTAGTTGGAATTCGAAGCTCATCAAGTACTCTATTCAGCCAAATTCCTTCACAAATGCCGAGTGCAAGGGCTCTGAATTCTGCTTCTACACTGCTCGGGACACAACTGATTGCTTCTTACTCCGCCACGTAACTAAATTTCCCCAAACATATGTACAATAGCCTGAGGTTGATCGCCTATAAGTTACTGATCCGGCCCAGTCTGCGTCAGTAAATATCTCAATTTCTTTGCCCGTTGTCTTCTTGAAGAAGAGTCCTTGCCCTAGTGTCATTTTTAAGTATCTTAGGATTCTGTAGATAGCCTCCATGTGTTCTTCTAATGGGTTATTCATAAATTGGCTTACCATACTCACAACAAAGTTGATATCAGGTCTTGTATGAAACAGATAAATGAGTTTTCCAACAAGTCTTTGGTATCTTCCTTTGTCAACAGGTGTACTATCAGAGTCATTTCCCAGCTTCAAGTTAGAGTCCATTAGAGTGTCAGCAGGTTTGCATCCAAGCATCCCAGTTTCCTTTAAAAGATCTAACACATACTTTCGTTGAGAGACTGAAATTCCTCTTTTTGATCGTACCACCTCCATGCCAAGAAAATATTTGAGATTGCCTAGATCTTTGAATTCGAATTCCTTAGCTAGAAAAATCTTGAGCTTGAGTATTTCTTCATCATGGTCTCCTATTAGAATAATGTCATCAACATACACAATGAGTATTGCCTTCTTTCCTGAGGCAGAGTACTTGACAAACATTGTGTGATCCGATTGACACTGATAAAATCCAAACTTTTTGATAGCTCTAGTGAACTTCTCAAACCATGCTCTTGGTGATTGCTTAAGTCCATATAAAGACTTTTTGAGCTTGCAAACCTTGTTGATGATGGCTAGATTTTTAAGACCAGGGGGTACCTCCATGTAGACTTCTTCCTCCAGATCCCCATTGAGGAAGGCATTCTTCACGTCTAGCTGATATAGTGGCCAGTCAAGGTTGGATGCAAGAGAAAGTAGTCTCGAACTGTATTGAGTTTAGCTACTGGGGCAAACGTCTCTTGGTAGTCAATCCCATATGACTGTGTGAATCCTTTAGCTACAAGTCGAGCTTTAAATTTGTTGACACTCCCATCAGCATTATGTTTGACAGTGAAGATCCACTTGCAACCGACTGGATGTTTCCCCGAAGGTAACTCAGATATCTCCCAAGTCCCATTCTTCTCTAGAGCACGAATTTCTTCCCAAACAGCTGCCTTACATTCTGCTACACTTAGAGCTTCATATATTGATCTTGGGACTTGTATTTTGTCAAGACTGCTAACAAATGCACGGTGATTTGGTGGCAATCTTCCATATGAGACAAAATTGTAAATGGGATGATTAGTGCAAGACCTTAGGCATTTTCTCAAGGCAATGGGTCTATCATCAACTGGAGAATCAACAACAGCAGGATCTGAGTCAGAGCTAGTGTTACCTGGTGAATTTGAGTATCCAGATTCGGATTGGATTCATGGCTCTGATCTAGTGGTAGTGGTTCTTTTCCTTCTTGAGTCTTGTTTCTCCTAGAATAGACACGTAACTCAATAGGTACTGCAGGTTGTGTTTGGATGGGACATGGAGTTGTTTGACTGGACCTTGATGGTATCTGAAACTCAGGTTGGGAATCAGACTCGGATCGGATTTCAAGTTGAGATGATTCAGATTGGATGACTGGAATTAGACTCTGGTTTGTCTAAGGTGAAGATGACTTTGGTGGATTTGGACTAGGAGGACCGGATGAATTCAAGATATCAACACCCCAAAGCTGATATTTCTGAGTAGAGTTCTCCCCCTGAATATCAGTTTGGTAGTAAGGTTGTTTCTCAAAGAAAGAGACATCCATGGAGTTGTAAAATTTTCTTGTGATTTGGGAGTAACATTTATACCCTTTTTGGTTTGATGAGTATCCGACAAATACACATCTGTGTGCCTTTGGATCAAGTTTAGTCCCATGTTGGGCATGTTTGTGAACAAACACAGTGCAACCAAACACTTTCAATGGTAGAGTAGAAAGAATACGAGTATTGGGAAAAGATTGAAGGAAGAATTTACACGGTGTTTAGAAGTTCAAGACTCGAGAAGGCATCCTGTTGATTAGATAAGCGGCTGTTAAGACTGCCTCTCCCCAAAAAACTTTTGGAACATGTGTGGTGAACATAATTGACCGAGCCACTTCTAGGAGGTGTCTGTTTTTCCTTTCGGTAATTCCATTTTGTTGAGGTGTGTCGACACATGAACTTTGATGTATGATCCCCTGACTCTGAAGATATTTCCCAAGAACTATCTCAAAATATTCTTTTGCAGTGTCAGTTTTTAACACTTGTATTTCTGTTTAGAATTGAGTTTGAACCATAGTCTTAAACTTCTTGAAAATTTCCCCAACATATGATTTTTCTTTCATCAGGAAGAGCCAAGTGATCCTAGTATGATCATCTACAAATGAGACAAACCACCTAGTGCCCATGATATTTTTTATTCTAGATGGTCCCCACACATCGCTATGAATCAATGAAAATGGACGAGATGCCTTGTAAGGTAAAGAGTGGTAAGAACTATGAACATGTTTTGAGAATTAACACACTTCACACTGAAAATGTTTTTGATTTTTATTATTGAATAACGAAGGGAACAATTTGTGAAGACACAAAAAATTTGGATGTCCTAGACAATAGTGCCATAAGATGATTTCACTATCCTTATTAAATTTTTCTGATCGGACAAGACTTTTATTGAACTGACTTGTTGACTCTACACATACTGCATTATGAGTTTGTCTTCTAGGAGATTCACTAACTTTTAGAAGAAAAAGTCCTAAGTGCACCTTAGCATTGCCAATCGTCCTCCCCGAATCCAAATCCTGAAATTCACACATATCCGAGAAAAACTTAGCAACACAATTATGTTCTTGAGTAAGTTTGCTAACAGATAAAAGGCTGCAGTCCAAATTAGGAACATGAAGAACGGATGTAAGGGTTAGGTCCTTTGAAATAACAATAGAACCTATTCCAACAACTTTAGAGATCGATCCATCAACAATTTTTACTGTAAAATTTTCTCAACATGGGTTGTAAGTGTTGAATAATGTGGCATCTCCTATCATGTGATCAGATGCACCGGAGTATATAATCCATGGACCTTTTTTTTCTGATTTTACAGTGAGGGCATTTAGATAATTACCTTTCTATACTAAAGATCCTGTTCCAACTGTACTGTTGGTAAGACTCTGCTGTGAGAACATTTTCTGCAGGGCTTCAATTTGCTCCTTGCTGAAAGGGCTTGTTTCGGTGGTAGGGGATTCTTCATTAATGGATACATGATTGCCACAGCTCTCTTTATCAGGCGTTGATCTTGTGGACTTCCAATCAGCGGGTTTTCCATGAATTTTCCAGCAATTATCGCGTGTATGCCCTGGTTTTCGACAGTGGTCACACCATGGTCTCCCCTTCTTTTGTCGGTTATCATTGTTGTTGTTGTGTTGGGTTCCTCGAGCAGCTAGGGCAGAATTTTCTGTGACAGAGGCAGTAGAAAATTCTCTCAACATCACCTTCTTCCTGCTTTCTTCTCAGCGGATCTCAGAGAAAACTTCTCGGATGTTTGGTAAGGGTTTCATTCCTAGTATGCGCCCTTTAACCTCATCGAGATTCTTGTTGAGTCCCATCAAGAATTTAAAAATTCTTTTCTTCTCTACAATTTCTCTAAACTTTTTAGAGTCTTCTACACAGGTCCATTGATGTTCTTCGAATACATCTAGTCGCTGCCACTGTCGACTAAGAAGGTTGTAGTATTGGGTGACGGAGAAGTCCCCTGGTCGAAGGTCATGGAGGTTGGTTTCAATTTTGAAGACCTCAGCAGTATTCTCCTTGCTCGAGAAAAATTCTTTCGCTGCATCCCAAATTTCATGCGTAGTGTTGTAGAGTAGGAAATTTTCGCCAATCTCGTTCGTCATTGAGTTGACTAACCATGACATTACCATGTTGTTTTCAATTTTCCACGTTTTGAATTTTGGGTTACCGGCATCTGGAGGAACAACTTCTCCGGTGAGATATTCATCCCTTCCTTTTCCACGGATGTACATCAAAACGGATTGCAACCGTTGGAGGTAATTATTTTCGTTCAACTTGTGTCCTATAATTTGGAGAGGAACACCGTCTGCCATGCTATGGTTGTTGGTGATGGGTGCTTCCATATTTGAGGTCACTTCTGATGAGGATGGGTTTTGGTTTTCTATGGCCATGCCGTACTTGGTCATCGGAGACTTTTGGAGAGTTAGAAACAGAATTTTGGTGTTTCAAACAACCGGCTCTGATGTCATGAAAAATTAGGAGAGTTTGAATGAATAATTCACTCCATTATTTTTTGAAGAATAGTACAGGAATAAATAGAGAGGGAAGAGAAAATCTCTCCCTGAAATCAAGGGATAACAATCAACCTAAAACAAGGAATTACAATCAGGAAAAATAAGGAAAGTAAAAACTGATTGGGGATATCAATATCCCTTTATTCTAGGAAAAAATTAAACTAATTTTAGCAACTAATCCCTAGAGTTTTGGTAGAGATTACGGATTTCCGCATAATATTTTTATGTAACTTATAACTTATAATTCACTGGTTGGTAGTTTATCTAACCTGTTTGCTTTTAGGTTGAAGCAGAAGATGCTTGTTCAACCAGTGAAGCAACGCTAACTAAGATGAGCTCTTTCCTTGAAACTGCATTCCTTTCCTCTTGTGAAGGGATTATGGTTAAATCTTTAGATGTTGATGCTGGATATTCTCCTTCAAAGCGTGCTGACACATGGCTCAAAGTTAAATGCAACTCATAAATTTTTTGTACCCAACAACTATGTATGGGAAAGCACAAGAAAAGCAGTAAATGATCATCTCTTTGCCGGTCAAGAGAGACTATGTTGAAGGATTAAATGATTTGCTTGATTTAGTCCCAATTGGTGCTTGGCATGGAATCGGAAGAAAAGCAGGATGGTAAATTTTCAATAGAATTTGAAAAAACCATCTCGTTCAAGGGTGTATGATATGAGTTCTGCGTATGGGACGAACAACGTACTAGGAAAGATTGTCATTTTGACAACTGTTCAAAATCATGGTTTGATACGATGGAAATAATTGTGTGACGCGCAAAAGTTTAAATAGCCCGTGAATGAGACAAGGTTATTGTGTTTCATGATTTGTGTCTTTAAAATAAATATGAACTAATGGTAGTTTTTCAGTTATAGTTAGCTACCAAAGTCATCTTTTCATTCGGAAAGGGAGAGGAAAATACAAATTGATATAGAAGTGTAGCATTAGAATTGTAATGAGCTTGAGATGATAAATTTATTTTTGGTAAAATTTGTTGTTTTTTTCAGGTACATTGTGAATTCATGTGACATTTCTAGTATTGCAGGTGTAGTCCTTTCCTCATGGCTTGTTACAGCAACGATACTGAGGAATTCCAGAGTGTTTGCCAAGTAATGTCTGGATTCTCGGATTCTTTCTATGCAGAGGTAAAGTGGTTATGGCATGTATAGAGGCATTTTTCTTTTAGCCATGTTAAGGATATGGTGACTGATTTATTTGTGCTTTGAAGCTACCTCTTGTATCATTCTTGGAGATGCGAAACTAAGTAGATTGTTCAGTTTTTTATTTTTTGTTTTTATATATATATTTTTTAAGCAAGTAGTACCAAATGCTGAATGCCAGTGGACACCTTTAGTGCTGCTGTCTTCAACTGAAATGTCCTCATTTACGCAGACAATGATTCTGAATCTCTCTACTTTCTGTCAGGTTATATCTTGATTTTTGCACAACAAAAGGAATGTGATAATACCATGTATATTAACACCAAAACGTTTCTGATTCTTAGGTTTCTTACCAGCTCATTGTTAGATTCTACTTTGAGGACCTTAAGTCCGGAAAAGGATACATGTAGTCCAATCTTCCTCTCTCTCTCTCTCTCACTTAAAGCTCAACTACGTTATGTTGTAAAACTATTTCCAACCCAAATTAAAGAAATCATATTTGGGGCCAGAAATACAATATCACCTGTGGAAGATCACGTTCACTCCTCCATTCTTGTTGAAGGGTTTATCTCTAGTATATGAATTACTATTTTTTTTTCTTTGGGTTGAAGGATTTATCTCTAGCATATGAATTACTGTTTTGTTTTTTAGTTTTAGGTTCAGGCCTTGTAATTTTCTCTCAAGATAGTTGATCTGTAATGATTGTGTGATTATTTATCAACATTGTTAATTACATGATAACAAGGGTGTTCTTTTGTTGAGCTGCAGATGAAAAGTTTCTTCTCTGAGAACAAGATCTTGTCCAAAAAGCCACCTTATTATCAAACTGGTGAGGTGCCTGATATGTGGTTCTCACCGGAACTGGTGTGGGAAATAAGAGGTGCGGATTTTATGGTATCTCCTGTTCAAGAGGCTGCCATCGGTCTAGTTCATCCTTCTCCTGGCATTTCAATCAGATTCCCAAGTTTAGATATAGCTGAGATGTTTCATTCCCAGACTCGGAAAATGGATGTAACAGCTGAAGATTGAGTTATAATTTATAATCATGAAATCTTAAATGTTTTTATTAGGTAGGAAGTTTCCAAATGTACACACTATGAGGGGGTAATGTATATAAATTTTGGAATATATAAAGTGGAAGGAATGTGTGGTTTAATTGTCGTTTTTTTGAAAATTGGGTTTTTAAGTTTGATTGTCATCTTTTTATGCGCTTGTAAATTGGGCTGTATACCATTTTTAAAGTCTAGTTTTTCATCCGGTAATGCAAATACTAAGCTAAATGTTTCACAAAGGTGGTATATTTGAACCTTTGATATGACCCGAAGATATGCTACTCAAATGTTGTCCCAGTTTAGCTTCACATGAAATTTTTCCCTAGTTCTGCATAATGAGCCAAATTGCTGTCTGTTGAACGTGCTGATTCTTTCCTTCTTTAAAACTCAAACAAATTTTGGTCTGGTTCAATTTTTACTACTCAAGACTTGTATATTCTCTTTGCAAAAATAGAATGTACGATAACATGACATTCACCAGCTCAAACTCTTGATTTTCTTATAGCTTGAAATATAATTTTGACATTTTTTGAGTTGACTTCATTTTTTTTTTTGGTCAATAGGGTTTGGAAAGAAATCTTTCCAGTTCAGAATGTTCAGTTTCAGATTTTACCTTTCCCTAACCTAATGGGGAACATAAACCAACCGATCACTGACCGTTTTCGTACCATCCAAAACTCCCGCCAAATCTTGCAACCGGCTAGCGCCGGTGTCCGTCAACATAATTCCTGGTAACCCAATCTTAAACTTCTTTTATTTTTACCTTCCAAAAAAATAAAGAAAAAAACCCCTCTTCGATTAGCAATTCACCAAGATTTAGAATTTCCCCTCAGAAGTCAGAACCAAAAAAAGAAAAAAAAAAGAAGAAGTGAAATTCAATATTATTTGAAAAAAAAAAAAACAGAAACTTGTTTCCTGGAAACAGTTTTGAGTTTGTTGGTTATCCATTGTTCAGAATTGAGATTGTTGGAGCTTCTTCTGCGTTTTCGATGAAGTTGTTGGAATTTAGGGTTTCCATTATCGTACCTGCACAGAACTTCATGGAAGCACAGAATTTAACACTCGTTTGTTAAATTCCAAAGAAAAAATGAGTGCTGTGAGCATAACAAACGTGACGGTCGTTGATAATCCGGCGTCGTTTATGACTCCTTTCCAGTTCGAGATCTCCTACGAGTGCTTAACGCCTTTGAAAGACAGTAATCTTCTTGCACTTCTGTGTTTTTTTTTTTTTTTTTTTGAAGGAATTCAGTTCAGGTTTTTTGGCTACTGAGAAAATGAAACGACCGAGGAGAACATAAAATGCATTTCACTGTTTTGTGGTTTTGGAAAATATTTCATGTGCTTATCAATTTAGTTTCTTTTTGTGGCTTTTTTTTCTTGAATAAATTGTTGCAAATTAGGAATTTAGGGTTCATTTCATCGTTCATACGATTTCCTAATGTAGAATTCAACAACTTGAAAAGGAAACAAACTTAAAGGACTCTACTATCCATGTAGAGAGAGAGAGAGAGAGAAAGATGTGGGTGCTATGTTGAGAAGAGTACCAGGAGGAGCTGCATTTTGGTGCCGAGACTGGTCTGTGGGTTCGGATTGTTGAGATTGATGCCCTTCACCTTCGGGCAGTGCGTTGTGTAAACAGTGTGGACAACTTAAGCTGCTGAATGACCTGCGAAGGGTTATTTCCTTTTTGTTAAGTGGTGATTCTTTGTGTTGAACTTCCTCGTTTCTGCAAATGTTGCAGTCCACACACTAGCACAATATGGTTTAGCTGATAATGTTGAGCTATTGGGGCTGAAGAGATACCCGAGTGTATTTCTCAAGTTAAAAAGAAATCAACTTCAACTCTTTCATTTGCTACTTTCTTCCAATTGTACAAGTCAATCGGTAATGTTTGAAGTCTTGTTGACAAAGGTTTTCAGGATAGTTTGTTCTTTCACAATTTTAATTTAGAAACTATGAGGACTCCATGTTTGTACCTTGGTAATTATTTTAAGACTAGAGATCAGAATAATATTAAGATGCTACATTTCTTTGGAGAATAACTTTGTCCTCTTTTTGAGTTGTTTCTTAAAAAAAAAAAAAAAAAAAGAGTTTCCATTAGTGTGCGGTCCTCCTTATGTTTTGTTTATTCCGTGTTGCAACTGAATTTGATTTTTGGTCTGGTTTCCATGGAGTAGCAACTGAAGTTCGTATTTCTACACAATTAGCCTACTGAAGGGCACCTTCAGAGTTACGGCTTCATTCCTTCTGTACAAGACATACCATTGTTGCAAGAACTCCTCTTTTATCGGGGAGAGTCATCTATTGTTATCTTGCTGATAGACCTATCTCTATCTGTCTTAATGTGTGAAAGGATGACGAAATTATCCAATGTAAAGCTTATATGAACAATTTTTGATCTAGAACTTCATTTTGTTGTTCTTTAGAGTTGGGAAGGTTTGAGCATTGCCTGGTTCTGCCTTTGAAAGTACTTCTGTATTTGTATGTGTGTTTGTTTCTTTATCGCCTTTCTTTTCCTATTTTCTTAATAGAACCATCTACATAATTGTTTAGGAGTGAGGCATTCAGTTGAAAGAGCTTCACCTCACCTGGTTAAACGATGTGCGTTATTATAGTTTATAGTTTCCTCCTGATTCCTCCCACTAATTTCTTGCTATCAAACCATTTATGCCGGTAATCTTGGATTTTGCACCTTAAAAAAAAAAAGGAAAAGGTGAAAAGAGAATATAGTAAAGCATTATCAGATTAGTCATGCCCAAGCTTTTGTTTCCATCCGTTTTAATGATGTGAGATTTCCTTTTTCAAGTGTATGCATTTGATTGATTATTGTCATGTAAATGTCATTTTTTCAGTCATCTTCTTGTTACCCTTGCTCACTTGATTTTTGGAGATGACAATTCAGTCTCTTTGTGATTTCTTGGGTGGGAGCTATAACAGTTAAAGCCCTTTTCACTGCCATGTAAGAATTATTTGATTATAGACAAGTAGGATGGGCCATTTACCAATTTCTTACATACAGAGATCAGTATTTACAACTTTAAGTGTTTTTTTTTACTGTCAATTGTTTATTTTAGGTCCTCAGTTCTTTAACCAACTATGAAGAAGCTGACTTTTTTCAAAAGGGAAAAAAGAAAACATGAAAGGAAAAACCTTTAAAGGGCCTGAACTGAATCAATGTACTGGAGTTGGTTGCACCTATGTACGTCATCTCATTTGAGCAGTTTATACAATGGAAACTGAACCGTTTTATTTCAAAATTTGCACTATATGATCTGCTTGGCAGTTTTGCCAATCTTTGGCTAACTCTGGAGGTTCATAAGATAGATTTTTTTATTGGGTTCTGGTTATGTTTCGTCATGCATGACTTGAACAGCTAATCAATTAATAGATTGAAAGTAAACCGTTTTGCTTGAACATTTGATCTGTTTGCTATGTTCCATCTGTTGTAACTGCTTATTAGTGTTATGAATTTAAACTGTTGTCTGGAACAGATTTGGAGTGGAAGCTTATTTACGTAGGGTCTGCAGAGGATGAGACTTATGACCAACTATTGGAGAGTGTACTTGTTGGTCCAGTGAATGTTGGTGATTATCGTTTTGTATTACAGGTAAGCTGCTATAATTTTGCAACCTCTCTTGAATTTGTTTCACATGTTGGGAGGAATGTGATTTCAGCTATAATGTCATTTGTTGTAAATTTTGTTCTGCAGGCAGACCCTCCAGACCCGTCCAAGATTCGTGAAGAAGACATTATTGGTGTCACAGTACTTCTGCTGACCTGCTCTTATCTTGGTCAGGAATTTGTCCGAATGGGCTACTATGTGAATAATGACTACGACGATGAACAGTTAAGAGAAGAGCCTCCTCTAAAGGTCCTAATTCATAGGGTCCAAAGAAACATTTTATCTGATAAACCAAGGGTCACAAAGTACCCCATCAATTTCCATCCAGAGAACGGTGAGACTGGAGAGCAACCCCTTCCGTCTGATCAGCCTGCTGATTCAGATGAAAATGGAGAACCGGCTGCTTCACCTGAATTTGATTCTGGGCAGCTGGGACCTTAGCTTTCGAATGAAAAGAGTCCTTTGATGACTTTAAGTTTCTCATCAAGGTACATACCACGCCTTTCTCTTTCACCGGAGCTTCAGCCAAAGCTTCAGAGAAGATTTGGCATCATCGTCTCAAGTTGTAAAAACTAGTTGTCTGATAGCTTGATGAAGCCATAGTTTGGATCCCCTTTTTCTTCTGTGATTTTTTGTTAGGAGGCCATCTCATTTTGTATTATCTGCTATCAACAATACTACAAAACTCTCTAGTCATGGGACAATTTACTGTCATAAGTTGCTTGTCCTTAGCCTTGTGCTTATTTTAGACTTTTGGTGGTTTATGTTCGCAACGAAAAAGGTTGAACTTGAAGCTACCTTCTCTAAAAGAACGACTGATGCCCTATTACAATAAAGGGTCTGGCTAAGAATATAAAAATGTCCAAATTCGATTCATGAGTAACCACTTAAGAAATTGAAGCCAAAATGATCAATTTGCTTAAACGTATCAAAGGATTTCATTTTGAGCTGCTGAGGTTTGGGTTGATTTTATGAATGCCAAGGAGTAAAGTGGAGTGGGGCTTGGGTTTAGACGAGTGCGGATTTGACCCTGAATTATATCAATAAAGGGTTCAGGCTATTTCCCAGTAATTTAAGCATGCTTGAGATCTTCAGTTGATCAATATTTATCTCATCCAGTTCCAACACGCCAATTGCGGTCTTAAGCTGCTGCAATAACACAAACTTGGTAGCCATCCAAATCATCTAAAGCAAGAAGGAACATACAAGGATTGTAGGTCTTTATTTTATCTTTTTGCAAATGGTGAAGAAAAAAATTGGCGACGGTAACAAGTAATAATTTTCCACTTTATCTCCAACAGTCGAGAACAACCTTGCAATCGCTCAAGGTCTTGTTTGCCACATGAGACTTGGTTATTAAAGAGGTTTTCCACTGATAGACTAGCGGTGCGTTTTACTTATATGAGAAGGCGGTTTGCTAAGAAAGCAAATGGTGAGAAGGGAGTTGAGGCTTTGGTAGGAGAATTATTGTTCAAAGGGCAGCTGACAAGGAAGAGGCAACTGAGGTGTGGACTGCTGACAGTAAACGTATTGTTGAGGTGGGAGTTGCTGATTTGTCAGAGGCAACAGTGGAAGTGATGATTGGTCAATTTGATGTAGCAGGAGCTGTCAGGTCTTTTTAGAATTGCTAAATTGTAGGACACTATTAGGCTATTAGAAGAAAGGAGTGAGGAAAGGAATAAAACGTGATGGGATTGGTTGTAGGGAGTTATCGATCAATTATCAGGAACTTTGTATTGAGCATTTGCTCTTGGGAGAGCAGGAGTCTCTCGAATACCCCATATCTTTATTTTCTGCTATTTTCTTCCTAATTCAATAAAGAGAAGTTCCTAGATCGATCCATACTTACCTGTGTATTCAGTGATAATTGTGTCATAAATTTGGTTTGTATCAGTTTTTGGTATCAGAGCGACGATTCGCTGTGGCAACGCGACAGAAGGAGCAGAGGATTGAAGAATGCCTAGAGAAGGCAAAGACGGGGCATGAGGAGCTTTAGAAGGAAGTCGAGGGAATGAGGGAAGACTTGAAGAGGATTCCTCGACTCGAGAAAGGGTTGGACATGGTTTTGGCGCGTTTGGATGAGTTGATAAACAAACGCTCAGAACCAACTTTGGTGGTGACGTCGGTAAAGCCCGAGCTACCAACAAGCTGTTAGAAATATTGATTCGGTGATGCAGTGGAACTTTATAAAATTTTATCAACAGTCTAGAAACATATTCATGTTACTACAAACAATAAATAGAATTCTAATTAAACGTACCTGTTGACGAACCAGAAGCAGTACGTTTGACTAAAAATCTCAACCTTCAGATGTTCATTGCTATGTCTCTTCTTTCTAGTTGTTGTGTATGGGCACAACTCAATAGAAAATTCACCACAGACTCTCCTTTAATTTTCTCACTCTAAAAGAAGCACCAAAAGTTCTCTTTTTTTAACTTAAAATAAATGAGAAGGAAAGGCATCTACTTATAGAGTTTACAGGAGGATGTAGAAGTCTATCAGAATTAGAAGAAGATTTTTCTCCCTCCTACCTAAGCTCCACACGCCAACCATAAAGGAATTATCCTCACTGTGCATGCCAATTAGAGATAAGGAAGGGATTTGAATCCAAGCCAATCACAGTATAGTATTCTGCAATTATCTACGACATTTAGGCTAATTGCCATTCAAATAATTCTATTTAAATCAAAATCTAATTATTCTAGATAATTATCTAACTTAAATAATTATGAATAATTATCCTTTATTCAAATTCAAATAAAATTAGGATTTAGATTAATTATTTAAGTAATTAATTATCACAAAATCCTAATAATTAAATTTGAATAAATATTATCATGAAATTAATTAATTAACCAATTTCCAGATCTACCTCTTTGGTAGGCGCCTACAGTGCTTATGGACTAGGCCAAGCACCACACATAGCCTAACTGGACTATTGGGCCTGCACACTGATAGGTCTAGTAACCCATTTGGTGTAAACTCTTATATAACTTGTGGTAAATCACATTCTACACAACTAGTCAAGGAATTTGTGAGCTAACATTAGGACCCGGTGGACTATATTATCAAGCTCTAATAATAACAGATCAATTAATTTCTGATTAATTATCTATTTAATTATTAGCTTTGGTATCACACCATTAAAGAATCAAAGCTGCACTTTTGATAACATATTGCATAATGAGACCATTTATTAGTCTAGTCAATGACCTTTTAAGCATATATGTATCCCTATAAGTTATCCATAATCAGATAAAGGACTCAGTTTTGTTTTACCTTTCAATTGTTTTATTTCAAAGTTCTATTATTTCACTTATTTGGAAAAATCCATTTATAACAAATACAAACAAAAAATCATCTGGTTACCATAGGTATCTAAATGATCAAGGCCTTGTCCTTTTTCAAATTCCCAAATAATACCTTTGTGAGGATAACATTAACTCTCTAAATTCTGTGTCTGTGGATTAAGTTCTCATCGAATAATGGTTGCATCTCTAACATATCAACAACGGAGCCTTCATTCATCAGAACTCCTGCCTTTGGTATATCAAAAGATACAAGCTATAAATATGGAGTCATGAATCTATTTCAGGATTAAGATCACACATAGATAATTGTCAAAGTGAATTGGTTTAAGATAGACATAATTTTATAAAATCAACTACACTTTAGGTCTAGTCCGGTATGTGACCACATTAGGTCCACCGCACCAATATATCTACCATGGATTCAATCTACAGTGATAGCCTAGATAAACTATCTTCTTAATTGGACATAGATCCCTATTACAGTCTTATCATGTATAAAGTTTTTAGCTAAATACATAGACAGCGGACTATATAATTTAGACTATTATGTTGATCTTGTATCTATACCACATATAAACTCTATATATGCCTGATCCCAAGATTTGGTTGCAATAGTCATTGATCACACGTTTGCTAAATGCTTAAATATAATAATGAAAACAACATGAAGACCATTATTAACACATAAAATATTCACATTATTAATTATTTATTCATTTAATGCAAAATGTCATCAATTACAAATAAAGTATCTTTTCCTTAGGACATCAATCCTAATAATCTCCCACTTACCCCAAGCGAGTAAATGTCACATATTGTGCATCCCTATGCCTTCCATGTGTTTCTCAAAGCTTTTACTTGTCAAAGCTTTGGTCAACGGATTAACTTGATTTTCCTTGGATGCTATCTTACAAACCACCACTTCTCCACTCTTTATATAGTCCTTAATTATATGATACTTCCTGTCTATATTCTTACTCTTCTTGTGGTGTCTTGAATCCTTGGTATTATCTATAGCCACTGCATTACACAATACAAGGCTATAGGTTTATCCATACAAGGAATAACCTTAAGATCTCTAAGGAACTTCTTAAACTACATAATTTCCTTAGATGCCACACTAATATTCACATATTCAGCTAACATAGTTGAGTCAGCAATACAAGATTGCTTGCACTCCTCCAAATTATGGTGCCTCCACCTAGAGTAAAGACAGCCCCTGATGTCAATCTCCTCGAATCTTTATGTGCTTGGAAATCATAATTCATATATCCTATAAGTGTTAGGTTCTCTCTGGATTACACTAGCATATAATCCCTCATTCTCCTAAGATACTTGAGTACATGCTTGGTTGCTTGCCAATGTTTTTGGCCCTAGATTCGATTGATATCGACTCACCATTTCGACCGCCTAACAAATATCTAGTCTAGTGTAAAGCATAGTATACATTAGACTTCCTACTGCTAAAGCATATGGAACCTTTTCCATGTATTTTCTTTCATCAACTGTCTTTGGGCAATCATCCTGAGAAAGACTAATTCCACACTGAGTAGGCCGAGACCATTTCTTGGAATTGTGCATTACAAATCTTTCAAGAACTTTATCTATGTATGTAGCTTGGGATAGAGGTATCATCTTTTTCTTTATGTCGCGAAACAATTGTATATCAAGAACATAACTAGCTTCTCCTAAGTCCTTCATGTCAAATTGTTTGGATAACCAAGCTTTGACTAATGACAAAGTCCCCATATCATTCCCAATGAGTAGATTGTCATCAACATAGAGCACTAGAAAAACCACTCTTCTACCCTTAAAGCATTTGTACGTGCATGGTTTATCAACATTTTTTGACCCTATATGATTTGACCATTTGATCAAACCTTATGTTCCAGGGAAGCTTGCTTTAGTCCATAAACTGACTTTAGCAATCTGAAGACTTTATCCTCTTGACCTTTAGCCTTGAATCTATCTGCTTGCACCATATAAATGGTTTCCTCAAGATTGCCATTTAAGAAAGCGGTCTTGACATCCATTTGCCATATCTTGTATCAAGAAATGCAATAATAGATAAGAGACTGTGAATTGACCTTAGCATCACAACAAGTGAGAAAGTTTCATCATAGTCAATGCCTTCTTTCTGCGTGTATCCCTTTGCTACAAGTCGTGCCTTATAGGTTTCCACCTTTCCATCCGCTCCTCTTTTCATCTTGTAGACCCACTTACACCCATGGGTTTATATTTACTTCAGGTGCATCTGCAAGTTTTCAGACCTAATTTGAAAAGGATATGGGTAATATGGATTAACTCATCATTGACCGAACCATATCCAATAAGGTTCTGTTCCTTCTTTCTGCTACACCATTCTATTGTGGTGTACCAAGTGCAGTCAGTTGAGATAAAATCTCATTCTCTAATTAATATTTTATAAACTCATCCGAAAGGTATTTACCACTTCGATTTGATCAAAGCGACTTAATGAGTCTTCCTAATTGCTTTTCGACTTAAACTTAAAACTCCCTAAACTGGCTAAAAGTTTTGCTTTTACAGTGCATTAGGTGTTACAACCCACCTTTTCGGGTTGTGATAAACCTTTTTCTTACTTACGTATAGAGGAAAACTTAGGGTTTTTTTTTTAATATTTTCACATATACTGATTCTAACAAGTTTTGAAATACAAACATATACATATATTTACATAAGCAACCTTTCTTTTACAATACTGTTTACTAAACGTTACGTTTCAAAATAACTTAAAATATACTATAGCAGAAACATACTGCAGCGGAATCCATACCCATTCTGTACATTACTCATCCCTCCACCAGCTCATCTATGAAATTATTCTGACTTTCTTGTCAGAATACCTACAACATGAAATACTTAGTGAGCTTACGCCTAGTAAGTCCCAATACAGCCCACATGCACATTCTATGCAATGCGTGATCCGATTATGTTTTTTTATAATTATTCTTTATCCTTTTCATATCTTATCTTTTACTAGGGCCCAAGTGTTCGTACCATTACGCACATAGGTCTACGTAACACCATGACCATTCTATATCCTTAAACTCCTCTTAAGTCAGGAGTCGGTATGACACTTTTCTTAACTTCTGGTGATATATTTACCAGTCCACTTATTATGGTTATCATACCATGCATGAAGTGATAATCACATGTTATACATGAAACATAAATTCTCTTGTATGACATAGTATACACAAGTACATACTTTATATACATACAGGTACATGATATAATGTACACACAGGTATATGTCATAATAAACACACAGGTACATGTCATAATATACACACAGGTACATGTCATAATATACACACAGATATTTATTCTGTATACTCACGGGTATACACTAATGTACTTATAGGTATTCATATTATGGCATACACACAGGTATACACCTTGATATACACACATGTATACAGATATATATGTTTCACATTCTATACCTATAATTTCATACTGTAGGTGGGATGGGAGCATACTTGGTTTAGGCTTCCGAGCACTGTAACCTCAGTTTCTTCTTCCCTAGACTTTTAGGATCTTGTTGGGCAATTACAAAGCTATCAGCCAAATTCCACTATGTTTCATTACAAAATTAATTGCATATCCTGAACTGGCGGTAACAGTGCAAATGCTTCTGAGATCTGTGCTTTAAATCCTTCCCAGTTATGTTGCCGCTCTTCTGGTCTGAGCCCGATCCTGTTAGACATGTATGCCCTAAGGAGTAAAAATGTAATACATTTTTGGAGACATTTTTATCAATAAAGAATTTATTCATTTATCTATATACCAAATCTTGTCCTCTTTACGTTCATATTTGTTGAATGTATGATAAGCAAACAGTAGTCTGAGACTATCAATCTAAACCTTAAGAATTAGGCATATGATGGGATGATTATGCAGCAGACACGATTCTTAAGGTGACGGTCTAAAACATATGATCCGCAATCGAGGGAATAAAGTCGGGCGCTTTATTCATGTAAAGATTGTTATGTTGTCTATATCCCTTATGGGAGATGGTTTGTCTTGACCATCGGAGTTAGACTCCGTGAATAGAAACATTGACACGTTGTCATAGGTGACGACGTGTTGGATCGGGACATAAAGTGAATTGATTTGGATTAATAATTCTATCTTGGTAAATCGATTCACTTTAGACAGTCATTTGTATTGTATCTTAATCCTGAGATGAATAGTGGGCCCGTTGTCTCGACTTGTGTCTTTTGATGTACCAGTGGGTGACTCCCACATCTCTATAGTGGTATGCATGCTGGTATGTTGGAGGCATGACTCTTGATAGCGTAGACTTGTTATTCATAGATATGGAATCCATAGCTCCTCTTTAAAAGTATTGATATCCTCTTATATGCGTTGTCCTGTAATTAGAAAACTAGAGCGCTCAACCATTTGGATACATAGGTGTTACCGAATGGTATACTATCTTTGGATGGTAAGTTTTCTAATGGTGAGACAATAGAACGTAAGATAAAAATAATCGGGAAGGTAAGACAGAACTTGTCCTTAAGCCGATTATGGATTATCATATGGGGATGCGATGCACTATGATATGTCATGGAGACTTAGCTACACGAGCTTCATAATTCTATAAAGTTTGAGAGTGTAGCTCCAAGCTTTTAGTGGAGTAGCGTTGGAGTTGATAATTGTGAAATGTATATCTGGGATATTAGGTTTCATAATTATCATGAGCTTGAACTTTATAGGTCCGTTTTGGTCCCCTTTGCTAGTTCACAAAATCCTGTAATGACACGGTGTGCTTTTCCAATAATTGGTGACTTATGTCGGATTTATTAGATCGGTTTAAAATTTGTAGGAATCAAATAATTAATGTCTGTTTATCGGTTGAATTAATTTTGTAAGAAATTTAGTTCAATATAAACTTGTTGAATTATTGCGATCAGATAATTCTTGTCTGTTTATCGGTTGATTTAATTTTTGGACAAATTAGATCAAGATAAACTTGTAGAATTATTATGAATTGATTTATTTTCTTAGAGATTATCTTGATAAAGTTTGTTTTGATCAGATAACTTCTCTATTGGGTTATTTGAATCAAAACTGAGACTTTATCCTTTAGAATCTCGGGTGGAAAATAAAAGATTCGCGGAAATTTTTTCTCGGGAGTTCGGCCTGCCGGATGACGTGTTCGGCCTGCCGAACTAGCCTGTTCGGCCTGCCGATCATAATGTTCGGCCTGTCGATCAGCGGAGATAAGATTACGCATTTTTCACGTGGATCTTATCAGATATTGATCCAAACTTGATTCTGTTTCGAGTTTTTGAGACCTAATCTGATACGGACTGACCCCAAGACCAATAGGTATAAAAAGGGAGTGAGTCTCATGATTTACTCAGATCAATTTGAGAGATTAAGAGTGATACTCTTCTAGCGAGCATCTGAAAACTCCCTAAGAGCTTTTGTTCACAAATCACGAGCACTAGCTTTGGGTTCTCTCTATTGGTTGGAAGGAGAGTCACCGGTGGAAGAGCTGTACGTGTGAGCCCACACTCACTCTAGTTGTGGATAGAGAATAGCAAAGAAGACCAGTTGGTTGAGGCTCTTCTGGAACGTTACTTCTCTACACAGATTGCGAAGGTTCTTCAGCACACTGAGGTTAGTAAGATCTATTTAATTTATACATATAACATGTCAAACTTGTGTTTTGGAAATTACTTTGATGAAAAATTTTTAAAATTCTGCTGCGCACTTTGTTTCCAACAAATCCACCATTCTAGGGTTGCTCCTGTCTGTCTCCCTGAGGCTAATGGAACCTGTAAATGCTATGGGATATGGAAAGTCTCAAAAATTACTTCTATCTTGTGAAACCGTTCCATCAAGATTATCGGTCATCGACTGCCATAGTAGCGCGGAGGTATTGTCTCTCGGAAGGCAATACTCGCTCTTTGGTCCACCTCCATGTCATGGTTATTATGCGGCTCCACCATATACTATATTTATTATCTCAATTAGCATTACATTCTCACATAGAATCATAATTCAGTATTCCTATGTTAAAAATTAAACTATCGTACTTGAGCCATGGCAGGGGAGTAGACGGCAATGTGCAGTAGGGTGGTAGAATTTTCGCTCTGATACCAACTGTCACAATTTTTACAAAAATAACAATTTTTAAGGGTAAATTCATTAATTAAACTGAATTAAATATTAGGTTTTATTAATGAATTTTTCCTAGTCATTACATTAAGTACAAGTACACAAACCTTAAATAATCATCAATGAACGTTACAAAATATTCCACAAACATCTGTGTGCACTAAGTCTAGAATTCCTTTAGCCCTATTTCCTTTAGCTCCAAAAAGGCTTTTAGTCATCTTACTTTCCAAACAAGATTCACATTGTGGTACAGCCTCCACCTCTAAGGAACTTAGAGGACCATCCTTAACCAACCTTTGTATCTTGTTAAGGTTAATATGACCTAGACACAAATGTCAAAGGTATGTTTTATTAAAGATAGAAGTTTTTAATCTTTTTGAGTTATTAACATTTCAACGTTAAGCGGTGTGTACACATTTTTTGCTTTGATGAAATAAAGATTTTGATCCATGTTCCCAGAACAAATAAAAGACTTATTTTTGCAAATAACTAATTTATTATTAAAAAGAAACAAAATAGCCACCTTTAAATAAACAAGCAACCGAAATAAGGTCCCTCCTAATTTGAGGAACATAAAATAGTCTTTTAATTCTATAAACCTAATTCCATCACCCGTCCTTAACGTGAAGTTCCTGCCATGTAGACTTCTCGTTTCCTTAAACTCCTGCAAAAGATACACAAACATGATTAGTGGCTCTAGAATCAATGACCTAAGTGTCCTTTTTGTCTTACACTAAACAAGCTTCCAAGCAAAAGAGACCACCATAACCTCTAATTCCTTTTTGAGCTAGGAAGTCCTTGCAATGTCTCTTGTAGTGTTTGGTCTTCCCATAGTGGAAGCACTTGACCTTTTTAAGGTCTCTTTGCTTCCTTTTATTCTTCCCACATTAGGAGGAATATTCGATGACCCCTTCTTAGCCTTTTTTTCTTATTCTTCTTGCCTTTCCCAAAATTGGTTTAGAAGAATCAACAACTACCAGATTGGCTTCTAGCTTAATCGTTTCATTTGCTATGCGTCCTTTCAGCATGTTCTCAAAGGATTGAAGCTTCCTCATTAATCTAGTTAATGTAATTTCCAACCTGTTCAGATTAAAGGGAGCCCTGAATGGCACAAAATCCTTTGATAGGGTCTCAAAGACCATCTATGGCCAAGTATCTAGATCAATATATGCTCCATTAGTCTAAGCTTTTGCTAAATAGCTCATGATTTCTAGCATATACTCCTTAACTAGAGTTTTAGGCTTTTGCTTGCAATTCATGAGCATGTGGATCGTAGCTTGCTTGGTCTGTATGGCTTGACCAGCAAACATATCCTCAAGGTTAACCATCATGGCTGCAGCAGTCAAGAATTCATCATGTTGCTTCTGTAGCGCATTGGTCATGCTCGCTAACATGTAGCATTGACAATCTCATTGGAATTGCGTCAGCGGTTATAAGCCTAACGCTCCTCAAGAGTTGTACCTTCGTAGGGTCGAGGTGGTCAAGGTTCGTCTAGCACGAAGTTGTGTTTTTCACAGGATAGGACTTTAACAGGTTCCTTTTCTAGTCATTAAAGTTCTCCCCAGTGAGACGGTTTTTGTTAAGTATCATATTAAGTGAACTCAACATTTTGAATACAATAAACAAATATATTTCATGTATTAATTATAGGCAAACATACAATTTAGTAATATAAACAGACAATAATGCAAATATGTTAATGTGTTAAATCTTGAGAAAACATATTCATTACGTGCAATAATTTCTAGCCCCGTTCATGTCAGCTACCTTGGGGTAGTCAAACACAAACTAACCCAGAATACCGATTCCATCCGATTAGTATATACCTTCTAATTGCTGCTTTATTTGGTCACAAATTTAATTAACATAGCTCCTTGGGGAGGATAATAATTAAATTCATCTTAAGTATATAACGATCGTTTATATCTTATGATCCATAACCCATAAATTGCCACCTTGGGGTGTACAACCATGAATCATGCCCACAGACATTTTCCTTAAGACGTTCAATCTAGTTATACTACCGATGGTGAACAACCTTCTTTGGGGTTGGTGTCATCAAGTTTCACATATGGACTAGTAATGGAGACTGTGGGTCCTTATCAAGAACCTTCTCCCACCTTGATATTTCAAAATAACAAGATTTGCATAAAACATGTGCGAACAATTTTATGAGTGGCACTCCCTAATCTACATAACATATTACCGAACATATAGCAAATCACACCATAAAACATACAAGCATAGCAAGATAGCATAGTAAAAGCAATAAGTAAACATGGCCGTAATATTTCGGCTTCACCCTAGATTAAGAAAATAAAAGATTACAAAAATAAACCAAAACATATATCGGCCTTCATTCTTGCATCTTGTCCTTGTGTTTGTCTTCATGTCTTCCAATTTTCTGATTTAACCTTTCCAATAAAATTCCCACAATTTTATTAAGGCTTTTCTGCATTAAAATTTCACCACCACTAGGTGAAATTGATTTTCTAGATCCCAAATACTTTTACCCATAATTTTTCTCCATATTTAGAAAAATTGATAAAATTATTTATTCAATAATAATATAATAATTTTTCTTATATTTTTAAAAATTATTATACATTATTAATAATAAATATATCACAATATATTAAAATATATTATTATATTATATTGTTTATTATGTAATATATTACATTATATCATATATATATATAATCTATATGATATAATTAATTACATATACGGGTCTGCTACATGCAGGTTATAATTCTTAGGCTAGCAATTTGCTGGCCTAGTTGTTGTTGTTGCTTTTGTTTTTTTATGGGCCAGCAATAAGCTGGCCCACCTATGCTGAAAACAGTGGTTATGAAGGACGTTGTTCTTAATTCTACTCATGAGTAGAATTCCCAAGTTAGTAAGGAAAATAAAAAAAAACTTCCATGCAGCTCTATTAGGGTTCCAAACCCTAAAACCACACAGTCATGTAATTGTTCAACATGTATATGTTATATCCAAAAATTTGTAGAAAAATGTCAGAAAGTAAATTATAAATGCTCCAATACAATGCTCCCATCATCATGTCTCATCTGCATAGAATAAATTACATAGAAAATCCTATGCTATTTCAGGCTTACAAAAGTTTAAGAAAGCAAATAAATTCTAAGCGGTGATGATAGACTGCACCCTATTACAATTACAATGCCAGAATAAAGCCTAGATACAAATTTTTTGATCCCTAAAGAACCATAACTGGCAATAATTAAAATTAACAAATAATAATAATTATCATTCATCATAAATTCCATAACAACAAAATTAATATTAAAATACACATTAATTTTCTTATATAAAAATCCTAGAGTGCCAAATCTCTAAAATATCAATTAAATTAATACAAGAGGTTATTTAGATCATCTAATTTATAATTATAGCATAATCATGAGTCCGCTTTGAAACCAATTATTGGAAATATTGATTTGATGACTCAACGAAACTTTACAAAATTTTATTAACCACCTAGAAACATACTCATGTTGCTATAAACAATAAATAAAATTCTAATTGATCATACACGTTGATGAAACAGAAGCAGTACATCTGACTGAAAGTCTCAACCTTCATATCTTCAATGCTATGTCTCTTTCTTTTGGTTGTTATGTGTGTGGGCACAACTCAATAGAAAACTCACTACAGACTCTTCTAATTTCGTCACTAAAAGAAGTACCAAAATGTTTATTTTTCTGACTTAAAATAAATGAGAAAGAGAGGCATCTATTTATAGAGTTTACAGGAAGAGGTAGAAGTCTATCAGAATTAGGAGAAGATTTTTCTCTCTCCTTCCAAAGCTCAACATACCAATCATAGAGGAATTATCCTCACTGTGCATGCCAATTACATATAAGGGAAGGATTTGAATCCCATCCAATCACAATGTAGGATTCTGTGATTATCTGCAACATCCAGGTTAATTATCATTCAAATAATTCTATTTAAATCTAATTCCAAATATTGTAGATAATTACGTAACTTAAATATAATTATGAATAGTTATCCTTTATTCAAATTCTTATACAATTAGGATTTAAATTAATTATTCAAATAATTAGTTATCACAAAATACCAATAATTAAATTTGAATAAATATTATCTTAAAATTAATTAATTAATTAATTAATCAACCAATTTCTAGATCTACCACTCTGGTAGGTGCCCACAGTTCTTCTAGACTCAGCCAGGCGCCACACACAATCAACTGGACTGTTGGGCCTATAGACTGATAGGTCCAGTAACCCATCTGGCATAGCCTTTTGCATTATCTGTAGTAAACTAGATTATACACAACTAGTAAAGAAATTTGTGAGCTAGCAATGGGACCCGATGGACATATATTATCAAGTTTCAATAATAACAGATGAATTAATCCCCTACGATACCATTTATTAGTCTAGTCCACGACCTCTCAAGCATATGTGTATCTGTATAGGTTATCTATAATCAGATGAAGGACTTAGTTCTATTTTCCTGTCCGATTGTTTTATCTCAAAGTTTCATTATTTCACTTATTTGGAAAATTCCATCTATAACAAACACAAAAGGAAAATCATTTGGTTACTACAAGTATCCAGATGACCAAGGCCTTTTTTTTATTTTTTAATTCTCGAATAATGTATTTGTGAGGATAACATTAACTCTCTGCTATGTATTTCGTGTCTGTGGATTAAGCTCTCATCGAATAAAGGTCACAACTCCAACATACAGACAATGGAGCCTTCATTTATTGGAACTCCTGCCTTTGGTATATCAAAATATACAAGCTATAAACATAGAGTTATAAATTCACTTTAGGACTAAGATCACACAGAGATGATTGTCAAAGTAAATTGATTTAAGATAAACTAAATTATTATTAAATCAACTACACTTAGTCTAGTATGGTGTGCGACCACCATTAGGTCCATCCACACCATGTGTCTACCTATGAGTCAATCCACGTCGCCAGCCTAGATAAACTGTCTCTCTAATTAGACATAGATCCATATTACAATCTTATCATGTATAAAGTTTCCAGCTAATTACATAGACTGCAGACTATAAAATTTATACTATTTATCTTGATGTCATATCTATACCGTATATAAACTCCATATATGCTCGATCCCAAGATATGGTTATAATAGTCATGGAACAGACGTTTGCTAAATGCTTAAACATAATAATGATAGCAACATCAGGACCACTATTAACACATGAAATATTCGCATTATTAATTATTTATCATTTAATCCAAAATGTCATCAATTACAAATAAAGTATCTTTTCCTAGGCACTAATCCTAATACAAGCCCATCGGCTGTGTTGCAAAGAGGTGTAATGACCGGTGAAGGGTCAGTGACAATGACGGCTATTGGGAGAGGGTGGAGAGGAATGGTTTGTCGTGGGAAGGTGGTGATTAGCCTGATCTATAAGCAAGATGAGTTGTGATGCTAGTGTTTAATGGGGAAAACCAATATGGGTGGATTTTTAGAGTCGAGAGTTATTTTGGGTTGAATTGCTTCTCTGAGGCCCAAAAAATTGATGTGGCAGTGGTTAGCTTAGATGAAGAAGCCCCGGTATGATTCCAATGGGACGATAGGTGGCGACCAATCCGTAACTAGTTGAAGTTGAAGACAATGTGCTTGAGCATTTTCAACCCACCAAAGATAGGAATCTCTGTGAGAAGTTTCATGCACTCCGATAAGAGACAACGGTGCGGGAATATCAACGAAAGTTTGAGATCATGGCGGCGCCATTAACTGAAATACCAGAGCACGTCTTGGAAGGTAGCTTCATGAATGGACTCAAGGCTAATGTTTGGGCTGAGATTAGGGTGTTTAAGCCAAGTGGGTTGGGTCGGATAATGTACCCAGGCCAAAGATTGGAAGATCAAAATTCTCAGCTCAAGTATATTCAGGCCCACCAATCTTTTGCAAAGGGTTGGCCCAAGAGCTCAATTAGTGCGACAAATGCCAATTCAAAGGGAGTTCGATGGCAACCAATTGAGTGGATTGCCACACACTTAATAAGGAGACAGTGCTGAATCGCTTCCTTATTTTGGTAATTGAAGAGTTGTTGGATGAACTCCAAGGTGACACCATCTTTTCCAAGATTAATTTGAAGTCTGGGTACCATCAAATCCAGGTTCAGCTGGAAGATGTTCTGAAGACCGTATTTCAAATGCATAAAGGACACTATGAGTTCATAGTCATGCCATTCAAATTGACCAATGCTTCGGCCACTTTTCAAGCTTTGATGAATGAAGTGCTTTGGCCATTCCTTCGATGGTTTGTCCTTCTCTTCTTTGATGACATATTGATCTATAGTTGTAGTAAGGAAGAGCATGTTTGCCACTTGCAATTGGTGTTGGCTGAGTTGCAGGTAATAAACTTTATGCTAACGCAAAAAAGTGCTGCTTTGGCAAGTCTTCTTTGGAATATTTGGGGCACATTATTTCTGGTGACGGGGTTAGGGCTGTACAAAAACCGCCCCGCACCTGTCAACCGCACGCACCCGCGCCCGCCCATCTCAAAAAAAGCGGGTTTACGTTAGCAATCCACTGGTGGGCGGGTTCAACCCGTCCACCAATATATTCGGTGGGCGGGTTTGGTTTTAAGTTTTTGAGGGCGGGTTCAACCCGTCCCCGCCCGTCTATATATTTTTTTTAAAAAACTTATCATTTATTTGATTTTGTTTTTATTTTAGAGATGATTGAACAATCCAACACTTCAAGCATGGGCTCGGCTGCCTCTTGACATATTAGAAACTGAAAATTCTCCTATTATTTTATGAAGTGATCAAAATTCAAATTAAGTAAGTTAGTAGAAAAAGCCCTAAAAGAAAAAGAACACTTGACTTTGTTCATCATTTCATTTGTAGCATTCTATTATTTTCGAACCTAGTGAATAGGCTTTAATCTTTATGAACTCTTGACTTTGTTCATCACTTTATATGTAGTTGATGTTTCTTATTGTAGTGAATGATTATGTTTCTTAATTTGTACTTTTGAATATGGTCACTGTTTTTAAGCATCAAACTTGTTGGGAATGCTTTATGTATTATCATCTTATATTTTCTACAAATTTTCTTCACTTTCTAAAAAAAAGGTTCAAAAAATTACATTGGGCAATAGCATAGGTTTAAACCGCCTTAACCCGCCCGCACCTGCCTGCAACCACCCAAAACCAAACCAAAACCGCCCGCCATGTGGTGGGCGGTTGACGGGTTGGTTAATCGCCAATCTGTCATCCAAAAAAACCGTACCGCACCCGCCCAAAAACCATCAAACCGCCCGCCGTTCACCCCTAGACATGCGAATCTAGCAAAGGTGGCTGTATGGTGTGTTAGACATGTATGCTCTAAGGAGTAAAAATGTAATACGTTTTTGGAGACATTTTTATCAATAAAGAATTTATTCATTTATATATACCAAATATTGTCCTCTTTACGTTCATATTTGTTGAATGTATGATAAGCAAACAGTAGTCTGAGACTGTCAGTCTAAACCTTAAGAGTTGGGCATATGATGGGATGATTATGCGGTAGACACGACTCTTAAGGTGATGGTCTAAAATATATGATCCGCAATCGAGGGAATAAAGTTGGGCGCTTTATTCATGTAAAGATTGTTATGTTGTCTATATCCCTTTTGGGAGATGGTTTGTCTTGGCCATCGGAGTTGGACTCCATGAATAGAAACATTGGCGCGTTGTCATAGGTGACGATGTGTTGGATCGGGAGATAAAGTGAATTGATTTGGATTAATCATTCTGTCTTGGCAAATCGATTGACTTTAGACAATCATTTGTATTGTATCTTAATCCTGAGATGAATAATGGGCCCGTTGTCTCGACTTGTGTCTTTTGATGTACCAATGGGTGACTCCCACATCTCAATAGTGGCATAAATGCCGGTACGTTGGAGGCATGACTCTTGATAGCGTAGACTTGTTATTCATAGATATGGAATCCATAGCTCCTCTTTAGGAGTAATGATATCCTCTTATATGCGTTGTCCTGTAATTGGAAAACTGGAGCGCTCAACCATTTGGATACATAGGTGTAACCGAATGGTATACTATCTTTGGATGGTAAGTTTTCTAATGGTGAGACAATGGAACGTAAGATAAAAATAATCGGGAAGGTAAGAAAGAACTTGTCCTTAAGCCGATTATGGATTATCATATGGGGATGCGATACACTATGATATGTCATGGAGACTTAGCTACACGAGCTTCGTAATTCTATAAAGTTCGAGAGTGCAGCTCCAAGCTTTTAGTGGAGTAGCGTTGGAGTTGATAATTGTGAAATGTATATCTGGGATATTGGGTTTCATAATTATCATGAGCTTGAACTTTATAGGTCCATTTTGGTCCCCTTTGCTAGCTCACAAAATCCTCACAAAATCCTGTAACGACACGGCGTGCTTTTCCAATAATTGGTGACTTATGTCGAATTTATCAGATTGGTTTAAAATTTATAAGAATCAAATAATTCATGTCTGTTTATCGGTTGAATTAATTATGTAAGAAATTAGTTCAAGATGAACTTGTTGAATTATGGCGTTCGGATAATTCTTGTCTGTTTATCGGTTGTTTTAATTTTGGACAATTAGAACAAGATAAACTTGTAGAATTATTGTGAATTGATTTATTTTCTTAGAGATTATCTTGATAAAGTTTGTTTTGATCAGATATCTTTTCTATTGGGCTATTTGATTCAAAACTGAGACTTTATCCTTTAGAATCTCGGGTGGAAAATAGTAGATTCGCGGAGATTTTTTCTCGGTAGTTCGGCCTGCCTATCAGAAAGTTCAGCCTGTCGAACTGGCCAGTTCGGCCTGCCTATCACACAGTTCGGCATGCCGACCGCGAGAGTTAAGATTACGCGTTTTTCACGCGTATCTTATCAGATATTGATCCGAACTTGATTCTGTTTCGATTTTTGAGACCTAATCTGATATGGACTGACCCCAAGGACCAATAGGTATAAAAAGGGAGTGAGTCTAATGATTTACTAAGATCAATTTGAGAGATTAAGAGTGATACTCTTCTAGTGAGCATCTGAAAACTCCCTGAGAGCTTTTGTTCACAAATCACGAACACTAGCTTTGGGTTCTCTCTATTGGTTGGAAGGAGAGTCACCGGTGGAAGAGCTGTACGTGTGAGCCCACACTCACTCCGGTTGTGGATAGAGAATAGCAAAGAAGACCAGTTGGTTGAGGCTCTTCTGGAACGTTACTTCTCTACACAGGTCGCGGAGGTTCTTCGGCACACTGAGGTTAGTAAGATCTGTTTAATTTATACATATAACATGTCAAACTTGTGTTTTGGAAAATACTCTGATGAAAAATTTTAAAATTCCGCTGCGCACTTTGTTTCCAACAATTGGTATCAGAGCCGAGGTTTTTACATAAATTTGCAAGTTTGTGATCATGTTATATGCATAAATTTTGTGATCTTAATCTCTCCAATGCTTGAATTAAATTTTATGAGAGATGGCACTCTAGGTTTCTATATAATATATATGTTGTCATGGATTATATGGTGAATGTTTATTAATTAATTATGGTTGATTAAATTGTTGTTTATTATTATTAATTAATTAATACCGGTTATGGTTCCTTAGAGTTAGAATGTGTATCTAGGTTTTTCATGTAATTAGATGGCGGACTATCATCTCCGTCTAGGAATTATTATTTAATTTTAATTTGTAAGAATTTTGTAATTAAATAATTTTCGGAGAAGACGGAACGAGAAGTCGGAACTTAAAGATATGATGGCGCCTCCAGGTATTTCCTGAGTCTCTAATTTTATGTTTTTGAATTGTTGAAAATAAAATTGATGAATTGCATTAAAATTGTATTTTCTGGATTGAGGGTTTTCTGCTCGGTCGCAGGCCGACAGTGGGGCAGAAATTTTGGTGCTCTGCCGGCAGGCCGAACCACCAGATCGGCAGACCGATCACCCAGATCGGCCTGCCGACCGAGAGCAGCCAGGTGTCCAGAAAAGGTGCAATTTTGGTGCAGTTTTAATTTTATTTTGGGACGATTCTGAGAAACATTAAATTTGGATATGACCGGAAATATGAAGTGTTCGATTCATACGGGATTGAGGACTTGAAGATGGATATTACATGAAGAAGGATACAGCTTGAGGATTCAAGGATGAAGAATCGATAAATGTCTCGATTATTCTCTTGTAATCTTAGTTTTTCTATTCTCTAGGGTGGAAACCATAATATTACGGTTATTATTATTATTATGCTTGTAGCTTTGCTTGATTGCTTTGCTTGTCTGCATTATAATATGATTTACCATGTTATTGATAACATGTCATATAGAATAGGGAGTGCCGCTATATTAAATTTGTTCATGCATAATTTCAAAATAAAACCTTGACTTCAAAAGATTGAGTGGGAGAAGGTTTTCGAAGAGAGAACCTAAGGCCTCCATCGTTGGTCCATAGGAGAACATGATGGTCCCAACCCCTAGGAAGGGATTTCTATCATGTACCAGATTGGATCTCTGAAAGGATAAGGTATTTTAGTATGATTATGGTTGCACCCCTAGGTGGTGATTATAAATCATGGATAAAATATTAAAACGGTGGTTATACACTCACGTTAATTTTATTTTAACCTCCCTAGGAGCTCTGTTAATAAAATTAATGGCCAAAGAAACGATTATTAGTATATGCTGGATCATACGGGTCCTGGATGGCATATATTTATTAGGAGGGGATCCGTGTTCCTGATTGAATTTGGCATGATCCCTAGGAGCTTGTTGAATTCTGAGTTGGGAATTATCGTTGTAAGGTTGTGATATTTTCAAGGTTTTGACACATAAACACATTTGTATGATTTTACATGATTGTGTTATCTTACTAAATTATTATATATGTTTGCTTATGTTTGGTATATGATTCTTATGGTAGATTGAAAATGTCTAAAAACGCTTTATCATCGATACTTGAGAAAAACCAATTAACCGGTGAGAACTATATTTGGAAACGGAACCTGGACATCGTCCTTTCCTTTGAGAAACTGAAATATGTTCTGACAACTCCTTGTCCTCCCGAGCCTACGGGAGACTCAAGTAATGAGCAATTCCAAGCGTACGACGCGCTGGAAAGATGCTAATGATCAGGCCCGCTGCTATGTTATGGCTAGCATGAATAACGTGCTGCAGGCTCAACATCAGGATTATGAGACTGCGAAGCAGATCTTGGATAATCTTGAGGACATGTTTGGAGGCCAGGCCATAACAAAGCGGCAAGGGGCGCTTCGGAAACTCTTAAACTGTAGACAGAGACCGGGGACATCTGTAAAGGACACATGATGTTGGTCATGGGTTACCTCGCTGAGGCACAAACCAATGGAGCCGACATCGATGCTGAAAACTCAGATGACTATGGTCTTTGAGACTCTGTCTAAGGAATTTATTTCGTTTAGAGCTACTTTTAATCTAAGCAATAGACGGGATATGACCTTGACAGAATGATGAAACAGTTACAAGAGTTTGAAACTGCTGATCAGGGAGTCTCCTGCTGGTGGAGAGGCCAATATGGTAGCTGCTTCTGGTTCCAATCCTAACTCTAGGAATGGAAAGAAGCAACGGCCAAAAGTGGGAAGTCTTCTATTCCTATTGCTACCAAGAGCAAGAAGAAGAGAAGAAGAACCCAAATAAGCTTAAGTGCTTCTTTTGTGGTAAGGTCGGGCATATAAGAAGCATTGCAAGGACTTCCTTTCCAAGGGAGATAGGTGTGATCTTCTATTTAGAAACTTGTTTGGTTGAGGAATCCAGTGACATTTGGGTCATAGATTCCGGTGCAACTAATCATGTTTGTGTTTCTCTGCAGGGATT